>BROJ01000159.1:0-59703 GCA_026008555.1 Fistulifera pelliculosa | reverse complement strand
GATTGCGCATTGGGAGCAAAAAAGGAGACAAGAGCGAAACTCCATCTTGCCCTTGCAATGCAACCACAGGATACACATGACACAATTGCGTCTCATCGAGCAAAGTATACGGTTTTTGATGCAAATCTTCCACCAGCGCTCGCGCCGCATTCTCGTCGGACAGTTCCAGCAACACGAGGTACGTCCGCGACGGCTCATCTGGTTCAGATATAGTATCTTTTCTTGTTCGCAAATCACAATGCGGACGCGCTGAATCCAGGGCCGATGAGCGCGTGCTAAATTCAATACACCTTCGGGGACTTGTTCCGGCGGAACGTGCGTCATGGCGACCATGCAGCGTAATTTTGTAAATCGAGTTGTTCATTGTTGCTAGTATTTGCTAATATTGATGCTGATGATGAATCGTCTTTTGCAGTGTCGCTCGACAGAGTGTAGACGGTTCCGTGGTAAACGCCGAGCGCAGGATTCCCAAACGAGACGGGATGTGGATGAATCATCTTTTTATTTTACTTTTATTTCCTGAATATTATATCATTCTCTTGATTGTATTTATCAGAAGGGCTACCGCTGTTGCTTCTCTCGTGACGAAATGCCAGTGGGTTCTCTTTCGTAACGAAGCCGGTTCTAAGTCGCAGTGTCTCGAAACTACATAGCTGCAGTCCGAAGCTGCAGCGATTTATAGATAAAAGAGTTCCGCCTCTAGCATGCTGTTTCATGTTTTGTTTCTTCTGGCAATAAAACGGCGACCTTTTGAAAGATTTGTTGCTTGCACAAGCGCACAAATAATAATACTAGAGGGAATTATGCAACCAGATCACTGACGAGTTGTAAGATCTCATTCGTTTTATAATTACTTGTTCAACAGATGGCGCCCTCTTCCGTTCTGGGTGAGTTTATTGTTTGACGAATGAAATCGATGCAAATTACATCATAGTTTTTTGTTTACGCTGGATCTCGCCGTGTCGATGATTACTCGAAAGCCACTATTATAATTTTTTTCTCTTTCTTTGTTCTCTTTCATCCTTTTTTACTTACACGAACGATTACACAACAAAGGGAATTCGTCTGGGTAAAAGGCGAAAAACTAGACCATCCTGCCTTTCTCGTACCATCGGAACCTCCCATTATCAAGGACGGAAAAGATGCCTTTACGTCAAGTGGCAATTGCAAGAGACGTATGAGTTCGTGGAAGAAGATGACATCATCAGGGAAATCGGTGCTCGTCAAAGGACTCGGGTGGTCCCACTGCAACCGCGAATGACTGGTCGGGATTACGATTCAGTGATGCCTCAACCGAAGTCAAATCATCCGCATCAGCGAAAACAGCCACCAAAACAACAGCGCCCAAGCAAAAGGTTGCGAAAAACCTCCACCGGCCAAAGAATGCGCACCATCGCAGGCAAACGAATGTGCACCATTGCCCGCAGAAGATACCGCACCCTCGCCCGTAGCATCGTGTGCACCCAATCCTTGGGCCGCGCGTTGGGTGCGAGAGGCGAACGAGGCCAAGCGTCTCCAAGACCGGCCCTTGAGGGAAGGAGATACGGTGGACATTTGCAATGAATTGTATGTGGCAACGGGCTTTAGTTGCTTTTCCAACCGATTCGGACATTATCCGGATCTCGTCGAAGTCAAGCATCATTTGAATGGCGATCAGGATCGTCGTTATTTATTTGCTGAAACTTGCAAGTTGGATCCACAAGAAGGACAAGTGCATCCGGCGGGGAGGCTTGGCGGACAAGTGAGTAATAATAATGTTGATGATGAAGAAAAATGGTATTGAGTCCAGTTCGTTCAAGTGAGGTTCGAGTCGAAAGAAATGTAGCAAACGTCGCATGTGCAGCTCCAGAAGCTGCAGTGAATAACACAGCGGCGGCTACGGGCGATTCGCAGGGACGAGCGGCAGCATCCAATGCAACGAAAGAGATCCCAATGTATCCAGACGCATGCCAAGAATGCCCGCCTGGAACTGTGTATCCTTGGGCAAAACGGTTGATCAAGAGCGCGAAAACGTCGAAGACGACCGGGCCGACCGGCATGCGAAGGCGATATTGTGTATCACGAAGGCGAAGCATACATTTCAACGGGCTTTTGTTCGTTCTACAATCGATTTGAGGACGTTCCAGATCAGCTGGAATTCATAAGCGCTTCCGTCACGAACGCGTCTATCTTCCCGCAGAGATTTGCGAATTAAATCCTCGAGCGGGTCCGATCGACAGGATTTGGAGTAAGGTTATGCGCACAATACTACGCCCCTCATCGACATTCAAAAGTCGCACATCAATTTAAGATCTATGTCACTCGACGATTCCAGATTCATTAAAAATCTATATTCTATTTTGCTCTAACTACAAATCCGTCGTTTCTTGAAAACACACTGTTACACGGTCTGGTGCCCGACAATTCCCGCCAAAATACAATCCCAGCTCGTAACCCCGATTATAATCCGAACATGTATTTTCATGATCAATCGTTATGAACTCCAACAAGACCCCATTTCTGTCAAACAAAGAATAATCCGTCCGATCCGAGAACCAATCAATCTTGGATCCAATTTTCTGATCCGGTTGAATCGTTGTCGCAAACGGTTTCAACAAAGTCCCTCATTTTGAAACGGCTTGCGCGAATTGTCATACGCATACGCCGCAAGTTGAATCGACCCATCCGCGGCGGCGCGCCAGACGAAACGATCGCTGTCGTCGTGGTGATGGTTGCCGCATCGCGATTTCCCCACAACTTGTTCCAGTCGGTTTGACAGTCGTCGCCGAGCGTATACGGCGTATATTGACGAAATTCAAACCATTTGGCTACGGAATCGCGATGAGACAATTGGGGGCGCCAAAAGAAGAGTTGATAGTGTCGGTGACGGAGAACGATGGAACATTTCCATCGCGATGCTGTTGATGAAGGGAGGAGTCTTGCAGTGAGCAAAAAATGAAAGAATATCCAATATTTCCATGAATTCATTCTAGACGATCATTTGAAGTAAAATTATAAGCAAAATCAATGAACAAACAGTTCGAATGATGGAGAGAATGCTTTTCATTCGGTGAAACGACCGATGACTTTTGTGTGGAAAAGTGGTGCCGATTTTTGTGTGTTTGTTTGTGACTGCGGAAACGAAAAGGATAAGGTTCATGACGTGACACGGATGTTCTCTCCGAGATTCGTATTCGCTGCGACATTTCGCACGAAACGAACGCGAACGGGTTCTCGTTGAATTCTTGTACACAGAGATATCCTTTCAAAACCCAAAACATGATTTCAATGTGTCAACGACTCGATGCAATTGCACAACCATTGACATCACGAATCCATTATTTGAATTTATCTAACAGGTTCTGTGTAGTGACATGAGCCGTTACATCGATGCATTTTCACCAGAGAACACCTCCTCGTATCGCTGGTAAAATCTTGAATCTCGATGAACAAACATCAAAGGCATTGTTCTATGAAAATCACGATTTCCATTCACATCAAAAGAAATTGCAGGATTGTAAATAGAATAATAGCACAATGGCTAATGGTAAATCAAATCGCTGTTGCCGTCACACACAAGGAACGAGCGAGACGACCCGCGTTCGAACAACTGATCATTGGGCCGTGCATGGTCTTTGGTGAAATGGTCACCGGAGGTCACTACATGGATGTATTGCAACTCAAGAAGCAACTTGTCACAGGCCGTTCGAGCACCCTTCGTACTGGAATTTGCATACCCGACTGATGCAAGAAGCGGGCGGATACGCGCATCGAGCTTTTATCGCGGGTTCATGCCCTGGGGTCTCTTTCAATGCACCAAAGGTGTCCCCGTATTGTTTGTGCAACACGAATCCATGCACATGTTTCAACAAATGGGAGTGTCCAGTGACGCGGCGGAAAAAGCTTCTGGGTTTGTGGGAGGATTGTCGCAAGCTTTTTGATTACGCCTTTTCAGAAAATGAAACTCTTTGCCGTGGCAAGTCAAGATATGTATCAAATGACACCCAAACAGGCATTGCAAACCATGGTTCGAGAAAATGGATTCATGTCATTGTATGACGGTATCGTTCCCACCATGATCCGCCGATCGCTCGATTGGGGCGTTCGCTTTGGATTGTCTACGGAAGCCAAGAACTGGCGCATTCATCAGAAGAAAATATCCGGTGACACCTCGGAGCTCAGCACCGGAGAGTTGGTGGTGTGCGGACTGTTAGGTGGCGCTGTGGGCTCTCTGACGCATCCCATTGATAATATTATTACCAACAGTCAAAGCCCCTCCATGCGGGGCTTCTCGCGATTTCGTGTCTGTTGCCGCGCGCATGTACCGAGAAAGTGGAATGAATGCCTTTACACGAGGCTGGGGTCTCAAGGTGATTGACAATTCCTACCACATGGCCTGGATGTTTGGTGTGTCCAACGTCCTTTATCGCTGGGTGAACACGAACATGTAGATGGCAAGCATTCATGAATCGCGGCTCATTCCGCATTGCATGATAGAATAAAGAATACACTAGAAGGAATACTATAATTAGAAATAACGGAAGAATTAGACGTTTGATAGCACGTTTTCAGCTGGGTTAAGGTTTTGTACACCCTAGCCAAATTGTGGGCGAACAAGGTCCTTCCAAACCACAAAAGTTACCCGTTACTTTGCACCGTTGAAGCAAATAATGGCGTTTTCGTTTTGTTCTGTCACTCCGAGTCTTTTTTGATTATGAGTGTCGCCTCACGGAACGGAGATTGGCCATCGCCAAATTTCATTGCTCCTAAAACGGAATCAAACGCCCGCAAGTCCTGCGGAATGTTTCTCAAAACTCATTGCGTGACTGCGCAGTCGTTAGTGTACATTTATGCGCGCGAGCCGCTCCCTCTATTTAGGACGAATAGAATTTTCACGGACCAAAAGGCCAGAATCCATTGGCAGCGCTCAAAGTCCATTCCGCTGTAACGCACGCCATCTTTACACTTTTGAAAAGACTAATTTTCGAAGTGATCACAAAATCGGCCACCAAAATCCAGATTCGTCCGCTAACGGGCCGGAAGCCACAAAGTGACCGGTACAACAAGCAGAACGGCCTCGGAAATCCAACGAATAGTTATATTATTATCTCACATTCGATCTCCTTCACACATGAGAGTGAATATTCTGAGAAACATGCCGTCTTTGATGATTGCTGAACACTCTTCGACTACGGAAGCGGAATCATCGTCTACCGGTACCGAGGAAAGCCGGAAGTGATGCAAAAAAATGGTGGATTGTCCTTTGGGGGCACTTGCGAAGGCAGCCTTGGCGGATTCGGATGCAACCACCGTGGACTCAAACGCCACTACTCCAAATCTAAAGTGTGAACCTCTTCGAGAGCACGTCGTCGACGAAGACGGTAAGACAAAGAAGGGCGACGATGTCCAGTCGAAGCCGGTTGTGGTGGATCCTCAGCCGCATGAACGTTCCTTAGCTCCTATGGATCACTACATGCGAGCGCATTATCCTCTTTACGCATATCACCCGCATCCTTCGTATCATCACCCACCTTCCTATTGGGGTGGATATCCGCCTCCCTATCCTCATGCTATTCCTCCCTATTCGTATCCTCCGAGCAATACAGTCGGACACCTCTTACACGTCCTGCACCGGCCACCAAAGTAGTTTCACCAGGAGTGACCCCGTCTCCCGCTCCAGCTACCTTGGATGCTCGCATGATCAGCAACGATACAGCAGATTCCAGGATGCTTCAAGACGATTCGAACCGAAAAGACAGTGCAAGCTTTTGCACAAGCGCAGAGCATCCATGGGCAAATGGACCGAAGAAGAAGACGAACTACTTCGCAAAGCCGTGCGAGAACACGGTGGCAAGAACTGGAAGAAGATTGCCTGCTGCCTCGAAGGCAGATCAGATGTACAATGCTTGCATCGATGGCAGAAGGTACTTCGTCCTGGTCTCGTCAAGGGACCGTGGACAACGGAAGAAGACGAAACCGTAGCTCGCCTAGTTCATCTACACGGCACAAAGAAGTGGAGTCAGATAGCTCGACAGCTCAATGGACGCTTGGGAAAGCAATGCCGAGAGCGTTGGTACAACCACTTGGACCCCAACATCAACAAGAGCGAGTGGACGGAACACGAAGACCAGACACTCGTCATGGCTCATCAAGAACTGGGAAATCGCTGGGCAGAAATTGCAAAGCGATTGCCAGGTCGTACCGACAATGCCATTAAGAATCGCTGGAACTCAACGCTGAAGCGAGTACGACCTCCTCGTACAGTCTCCATTCCCCATGAAGACACGCAGGGTCGCCGTAATAGCACGTTGTCGTCGGACCACGAGGAAACTGAAACAAGGCAGCGTTTTTCCGACATGATGAATGACGCCGACTTGTTGCTTGAGTTGAATCGCAGCTCACCACCTACCTCTGTTTGTTCCTAAAGATATTACATTCTCGCTCGTGCGCCACCTTGCTAAATGCTAGCAAAACTGTGTTTCCATTAACTTAGCCAAAACACCTACATAACCATAGTATTCACTTTATCGCCCAAGCTAATAGTACTAGAGTGCTTCAATCTGTTATTCTGGCTCTGGAATTGATCAAATAGAGTTGATCTTGCTCCGTTCCTGCAACGATCCACTCCAATTGTGGATGAACCGCAAAACAAACTGGATTTCCTTTGGATCTGGACAATGGTATTCGCTGCACTTTTCGTCATTACCGTTTCTCCACAGCAAGGCGCGCTTCATGTCCGGTCGAATATAACGACAAACGTCATCGCCTTCTACACGATAGTCGTGACGGGGCAATATCTGCGTCACGGCGGGTACATTTTCCCAAAACAACGAGTTTTTCGATTGTTCCACCAATACTTTTTGATTGACGGGCATACTCCAAGAGCACGGGAGCTCTAGAAGGAAGGACCCATCCGCCTTTTGGCATTTCACCGGCTGTGTGGTATATTCGACGCTGGCTTTTTTACTCATTTTCAGTCGATTCAAGTCCAGTTGCGTCGACAAGTGCCAACCACAAGACGTGACCCATTTCAATTGAAACCATCCCGACGGCCCCATCGAATCGACGCACAATCCACGAATTCCCATTTGCTGTTTCGGCGTATTCAACCCGCGCAACATATTGAACTCTTTCAAAATCATAGGAGCAGATTCTCTCGAGAACGGCTGCTTGACGAGACGATCAAGATCCATGACAGCAATGACACCATTGGTACTCCCCACAGCTATGAGATTGATTTGGTTCAGTGGCGCGAGACTGGTGACGCGGCGACGAAGATCCAGTGTCCATCTCCGTGTCGCCGGTGCTAATGAATTGCTTGTATCAAGATCCCAACACGAAATAAACTGATTTGCTGCAACAAGTACATTCTTTCCGTCATTGATAAAGCAAACAAGGAATTCGGTCGGCGCTGGAACACCTGCTTTGAGCTCAACACTAGGCACAGAGCCACGACGATTGTCCCATTCGGCCACCACTCCCATGTCATACAATAGAACCGCCCCTGTATTCCTGGCAACTCACAATGTGAGGAAAGGCTTGAAATAGTGGGAAAAGAAGATGAACGATCACGCTATCTTTGACGTACCGTATCCCTACAGCCAATACGTCTTGCTGAAATGGGTTCCATTGGAGGAACGCGACCGATTTGGAAAGCGCCAAATCAATCACGGGTGTCAACTCGGTGATCGACGAAGAAGCAAGACGACGACGATACTGTAAATCCGCAGCTTCCAACATGTCCCAATCGTACACGAATCGCCGAATGAGGATGCGCCACGGCGACCGCCAACAGGACCCCGGACGCATCAAACGCCATGCTAGTGGCTCGCGCCTGGCGAATCGGCAACCAAGACGGCGCTGTCCAGCTGAGATCGCGATTGTTTGTCATTCTCGTTCCATAAGTGGATTGCTGGTAAAGCTGATGAATAATATTGTTGCGGTTAATTTGGGGAGAGGGTTGTGTAGTGTCATTGTCAGTGCTGACAGACGGCACGGAAGGTAGTGATTCGACAGATTCATTTTCTTTGTTGCTGCTGTTATGAATTGCGAGCGATGACGACACGGTATTGGAGGTTAAAGACGGGTCAATTATGTCTTCTTCTTGTTCGACAACAGGCAAAGGAGCTGGGCATATCTCGACGATGACAGGCTTCTTTTGAGGAGGCTGAAAAACGACGTAAGAGAACGCTGCTGTATACATCGCTTGTTATTCATTCTCGATTTTCGTGTCTATTTTAAACAGCGTGTAAACTTATTTTATTTTTAAAATAAATAGAAGGAAGAATGAGACTTCACTCTTGCTTCACTTGTCTCTTTTCTTTATGTTCTGCTCGTCATTTTTTATGTTTATTGCGTTGTTTTTCGTTTGCAGTGAACGGCGAACAAAAGTACAAGTCCATCAGAGTTGGTGTTATCCTATCGTTTGCAATGATGTCGGACCACCAATACATTGTACTCAAAGTACTCAAATGAGAAATGAGGCAACCGCGTATCGAGTCTATAAAAGTAGTGGGCGTTGTATTTTGGCGCAACGCGGAACGCGGACCATACCGGTACCGGTAGTTTTTTTGTACTAAGGTGGTACCGATGCATCGATTGAGAGGAGTTCAGCAGGCGAAGGTCGCGCACGGCCTACTCCGGTTACAGGAGAATATGAGGATCTATACAAACTGCTGTCTCACGATGAGGAGCAGAGTTGTCAACTAGTGAAACGAGCACGAAAGACGACACTAGAACAAAGCCAGCATACTAATCAGGTTTCAAAACATAAATCGATATACTACTACTCCGTAATTATTATCAAACAGTGCACTCCACAGTTCGACTATCGAGCACTTACAATGCAAACACTACGACGAAGCTCAAGTTTCTTGCTTGCGCACTACAACTCAGGTTCCGGGAAGACGTTCTCCAGCACGGCCTTCTTGTAGAAACGATTGTACGCGGACACAGCGAGTTGGTAATCACTCAGCGACGAGAAACCACGAGGTACGAACGGGTTGCGGGCAAAGCGTGGAAGGACATCGCGCTTGAAAGCGACCCAATGTACTGGATGGATCAACTCTCCGAATTGATTGAAAAGAATGCATCTTCTTCCAACACATTCTCAATGCAACGCAAGCTACGCTCGAACTCGATTTCCAAGCATCGTTGCTCCGCCTCTTTCGCCAACGCACGCTTGCTACGATACACAGAACGCCTTTCCTCATCCGTAAACGAACGATGAGTGGGAATCAGTTTGCGGAAGTAACAAGCTCCGGAACAAATCGTAAGCGAGCACGAGAACGACGAGTGCAACTAGAGAGCGAAGGTCCGGTGGAGACGCCGGGGCCGGCAGCAACGCTCATCCTGCATCTCCGTTACGGTTTTCATGCACCCCGCGGCAATGACACTCACCACGCGACTCATAAAGCGACAAAAGCAAAGACACAACTTCCACATCATCATCGACATCAAAATCACGAGGGAGCAACGATTCCGTGACATTCGCCTCGCAGTTGGCGAGGAATGGGACATCACCATCGTCTCGCGAGTCTTCCGGTTGAGCAAAGGCTTGCAACGAACGCACAGGACCTTTCGCTGGCTGCCGCTTGGTGCCATTCGTCTTTAAAGGGTTTTGGGAGCTTAGGAAATAAGCAGAACAGCTTGAAACTCGCATTGTTGTTCAGAATAGACGAAACAATATAGGTATTTGGTAAGCAGGGGTGTTTGTGCGAAGGGAGTGAATGCGAGCTGGGCTTTTCTGCTGCGGACCGAGGTCGGGCGGACTGATGGACGGACAATATCCTCTCTACGGCAAGTTTGGTACATTTTGTGTATGTAGCACCTACGTGAAGCGTGTACTGAATTTGCGTTCGACAAGATCGGCACCTTGAACATAAACGCAAACAACAAGCAACTCCTCTGTTATCTTCATTCGATTCCAAACAAGCATTGATCAATCGACCATTCGAAACGAGATTTGCACTGCTAGAATGAGAATACAATACGGCATCGTTTTCACGCTGTCGTTTCTAACAGGGCAGTGCCGGGCGTGGACGAACCAATCTCCTCGTTCACCCTCACATCATTCTCATTGGAATGCACAAGGCGAAGTTACCGATAAGGAAATTGCGTCTCGCCGTCAAGCAGTCCAACAAATACTAGCAGCTTCATTTGCTACAATGCTTCTTCCATCACAACCAGCCACTGCCGCCGTCGTTCAAGCTGTCGGCAGTGGTGAATCAGCCTGTCGCAAAGCAGGAAATTGTTTGGAAGTAGGTGAATTGGACGGCGCCGTCGGCTGGAATTGGGGCGGTAAAGATCGCTGCGATCCTTCCGATCCCTTGTGCGGAACCGATGGTAGATTACGAGATGAGCCGCTTCGCGGGCAGCCAGTTCCCAAGCCGGTCGGTGATATCACTCACGTAGCGGCGCTGCAAATCGAAATTGGTCGTAGTGAAGTGGGAGTTTTGCGACTGGGTTTGTATGGGAATGATGCTCCAGCTAGTGTACAGCAGTTTTGGAATTTTTGTCAGCTGAAGGTTTTGCCGTGTCTAGTGACAAGAGCAACAACAATAACATGGTTGGGACTGTTACATCGCCCGTTTCCTTAAGACGCGGAGGTGTTGTCGATTCCATTACACCTTCTTCGACTGTTAGTTTCGGTGTACCCAGTCAAACGGTAGCTTATGCGCGAGCACGCAACCTGGCGCGCATCGACAATTTTGTCCCTCAAAATCGTGCCGATCCCAAAACGGTGGCGTCCGATGCCCAGACTATTCGACCTCACGATATGGCCGGCCTACTGTCTGTTCCACGCAAAGGTTTAGGTAATGGTGGTACAGGCTTTGAGCAAATCGATGAAGCCTACGAGAGTACATTTTGATCACGGCAGGACCCGTGCCGTCGTTAGACAAGAACCGCCGCGTCATTGGACAAGTATTGGATGCCTCCTCCATGGCCTTTCTTGAGCGACTCGCGACGTTGCCCACCAAACGGGGTATTCGAGGTGTAATACCTGGTCAAACCTCGGGTCCGCCTCTGCTCAAGGTGGTAGTTCGAGACGGAGATTTCTCGAGTAGGACCGAAACCGTCCTAAATTGCTAGGTTTATTGATGGATAAAACGATGAATTGGATGAAGCTACGAAGCAAATCATTTGATTTGTTCTAAGAGTGTAATGCCTTCCTTCGAACAGAGAGAACTAGTTAGAAGATTAGATTAAGCCGCAACATAGCTGGCGTTGCGTCCGGATGTACCGCAGCGACAAAACTCATGCTCGTCCCATTAGAAGCTCGTACCGGTACCGGGGTCTTGTTATATACGAAACGAGTTTCACAACTTTTGTCAATATTCTCATTTTGTCATTGCTTTGCCCGCGAAAGCCGTTCACGGCCAAGAAAAAATGGAGCCGCGGACTGATCATTGCGTTTATTATTGTCTCCCCTTCACGTCGCAAAAGAAAAGAGAAAGAATGACTTCTTATTCCATCAAACGTCTCAGAGAGGAAGGGCACTGTTGCTTGAGCAACTTGGACGGCATCGAAAGTCTTGACGTCTTTTGGGATGAAGCCAACAAGGTCGAGCGCCTCTACCAGGTACATCGAAGATACGGATGTATTCGTTGCACCTGCAAAGGAAGACAAAGGCTTTTTCGGCTTTACGTGCTGCCGCAATTATGATTATGCGACGCGTTTGTCATTTGTTGGAAAACCTGATGATACCGCTTCGCTGCGCTCCGTGGCATTCCGTGTTTTTGTCTTCCGTCAGAAACAGCACCCCACAGGCTTGAAATAGAAGGAAAAGAAATTGGGTCAGGTAATTCTATACCAAAAGAAAGGAGCAGCCAGCTATTTTTTACACCTGAGCAATTGCGACACATCATATGCGCCTATTCATCGCGGTCGTACAGTTTCAGTAATCTGTCCCTGAGCGCTGAGCAATCCGTGGAGCTTCTATCTCATGCTCATCAAAGGATTCACATGAGTGTGTGCGACTGTCAGATCGATGACAAAGGTCGAGCTATAGTTGAGTGGCTGGAAAGCCGAAACGGATCAGAAATTTTAGAATCGTTCTATTTTCCTGGCTGTGATTGTTTTCCGAGGATCCTCAAGTTTTGAGCCGTTCCATGTACCCCGTATTCGATAGGCTGTACCTTAGTGGACCGGATGTAACGCCCGTCTATCTCCCCTGATTGCTGCAGCAAACGTCAAGGCATTGGTAACGCATATTCGCTTTTTTGTTTTTGACAAGGACTGGAGAGAACCGGTACTACATGCCCTCCGTGATGGAACTTTATCGTCCGCAAATCCTCAAATTGAGTTTTCTTGATGGAAAATTCGAATATTGCCGAGAAGAAATCCGCTTGATCGGCAAGTTTTTAGGTTTATTGCTTGCGGTAATATCATCCCCAGATTGTTCGTTGAAACAACTTCAATTTGACGGGCATTTCACAAGACTTCAAGAAGAACTTGCTTGATATGCTACAGAAAAACAAAAGTCTTCGAGTCTTGGGTATGTTTAGCGATGAATTTGCATTCAAGTTCCCGCAGATGAACATCCTGAATGCTGCTGCTCAACATCCGCGTCTTCGAAAATGTGTTTTCACCCTCCGACAACTCATGACCCATCCCGAATGGGGCAATCGAAAGCTTTCCATAAGTGGGTACAGAAGAATCGTTCGCACGACATTCAGTTCGACGACTTCGGGTATCCCGACAAGAAAGCTCAACTCGCCAAGTGGCAGAATGCGGTATTTTCTATCTTTGCAAGAGATTTCGACGCAATCCTACAAGTTGAAGACGAAAGGACCCGCTCTTATTTACTCGTGACAGCACTTGCAACTTGTCATCAGACACCTGGTCGGGTTTATTTTCTTTTGCACGGGAATCAAGACGTTTTGCAAAATAATCTCGGACCGGCAAGAACGCATTCTTGCAGCGCTCATGTTTCATTTTTTGTTTGTGGTCGCCTACTTACTTCTCCATTCTATGTCATGTATGAGAAGAAGTCCTTGTTCTTCCCCTTCCCCTGAACATAGACTAATAATTCAAATTAAACACAAATAAACTCTTTTAGAATGACCTGCTTAGTCGACCTTAGCCTAATCTCATCTCGGACGAGAACCAAATTGCCGTTCATCAAGTAACCGGTACCAGATATTTATATGCTTGGTACCGGTTTAATAAGTATAAATAGTGTAACTCACAGCTTTGGGTTACCCTTTTCCGAACAGCGCATTTTCTGCGACGAAAAGATTCGCCCTATTTTATTCGCATGTTCTTTTCTCCTTGTACCTGGTAGCATCCTTGGAAAGTTATTCATCACAAAGAAGACGCACCCCCTCTTTGCTAATTTGTTGAGCACTCAAGAGTTCACGCGTAAAGAAAAATATTGAATAACCGGCGCCTGCATGCTTTGTGCGCAACAATGATGTATATTGTTCTCCTCTGGCTTTTTGTTCGTACCGCATTCTTCATTTTACCGACTCTTTCGTCATTGATTCCAATAAAATAAAAGCGCCTCTTGTTCGGATGAATACAATAAACGGAGACTCGGCTTATCATAACGATACATCATTTCATGATGCAGCCGTGGAGAATGATTCCTTTCTACGACTGTCCCGACTGGTCGAACAAACGCCGCAAGTGCGGTTAGTAAACGACCAAGGGCTTCCTCATGATGCCATTCACGTAAACTCCATTGCCTTTGTGGCGGAAGACGGAACATATGTTTTGACAATTTTACCTGAAACGCATCGCGTAGAAGTCGCAAAGTTACAGCAAGTGACCAGTCGGAAATTAAGGCTGTGTGCGGCAGATCGCCTTTGTCATATTTGCGGGTTCGCGCCTGGAACTGTGCCTCCGCTGATAGGTTTGAATCCGCCTCCAGTCGTCACTGTGGTTGACTCGTCATTTTGGATATTGCCGACAGCAATAGAGGCACACTGATTTACGGTGGTGGGGGACATCTGGAAATGAATTGCGCCATGCCCCTGGATTATCTCCTCGGTCAACCGAATGTTGTAACTGCGGATATTGCTGTTATCAATCTGAGTGCTGATACGCTTGTAATAGTCTTACCCGAGGGTCCAGACGAAATTTACAAACCTTTCTTTTCAGTCGAACCGCCGAGTGTGGAGCTCGCGAAGCACGTCTTGAACAATCCCGATGCAGGAAATCCGCTGCAGACAGTTGACGTCTCTATTGCTGGCCGCTTGATGAGTGTTCGTAAAATGGCTCGATGTCTCATATTCGGCGACTTAGGTCCGCCCAACTTGATTCCTGAATCTTCGGCGTCGGATCCGTTGTTGTATCCCTGGAGGTGCCCCCGAACTGGTGTAGATATGGCGGTTCAGATCATTGCAGGGAAAACGTTGATGCAACGACTCGATTTGGATTCAGAGAAAGGCTCACATGTGATCCGACGCCTCAAACCTGGGCAGCTTTTGCTGATTGAAGCTCGGACCAATGTGCAAAGTACTGATTCCTTGCGAAATTGGGTGCTGAATCAAACTCTGGATTTGGTTGTGTATTCGTATCAAATACTCAGTACTTTGGATGATCCAGCGGAATCAATGGCGGGAAATCAATTTTGTCCAAACAAGCAGCAAGCGTCCTTGGTATTCGACCACGTCCAGTCGTCACGCCATCGGTGCTGGAGGATGTTGACGAGACGCTCCATTTACAACTCCAGGATATATACGAGCCCGAGAAGGGCAGCATATCGAAGAATACTTTAGGAAACATATTTTGGTTGTGGATAACCTGGAAGGCGTCAGACAATTTTCGAGCGATCTTTCGCAGATGCTCCTACAGCTTGCCACACAAAACGACCTTTCCGATAATGGCGCCGATTTGCTTGCGACGGGACTGGTTGGTATTGATTGCGAGTGGTTGCCCAGTTTCTACACCTCCTCGAGGCACGAGCCCCAGCCGGTTTTACTTCTTCAGATTTCATTACACCCGCTGAAGAAAGTCTATTTGCTTGATTTGCAAGCTTTGTTACGTCCCTTGCAACTAACCAGCACGCCCATGAATCCTTTGGAAGAGGCTGTTGCGCAGGCGTTGGGTGACATGTTTACCTCGCAGCGTTTGATCAAGACGGGTTTCCAGGTAGTGCACGATTTGCGACAGCTCGCTGCGAGTTACCCTCATGTAACAGCATTGCAGACAATTCACTCGGTATTAGAATCCTCTGTTCTGGCAAAAGGGTGATGCATATCAATAAGCAACGGAACGCACGAACGGCGACATCGTCATTAAGTCGCTTGTGCGAAACATTCCTAGGAAAAGGTCTGCAAAAGGACGAACAATGTTCCAACTGGTCAGCGCGTCCACTTACTATCGAACAAATCGAATATGCGTCATTGGATGCTGCTGTTACACCCATGATCACGGAGATTCTCATGAAAGCTGTCAATGCGGATTTTTTGATCGCCCTCAACTTGGACGCTTCAAAGACGACAGATTATTGCTTAACACACTCGTCTCGTGGCGGTTCATTTTCCTAGACAGCGACGCGGACGCGGACGCGCAAGCGATTCGAAAGCTGAATGCCAAGCGTGTTGTCGGTGATCATTTTGTGGTAAATCAGCGTAAGTACTGTTGTTTGAAGATGTCGCGGTAACTGTGAGATGACTCACAAGTATATGTATAGACTGGACTACAGGGGATGATCCACCACGTTATCCTTCAATCCCCTCCGACATGAAAGGCGACATGCCCTATACTGACCGTGACGGCATTGTTCGGTTCCCTTCACATATGATTTCTATGGACTTGGATTCCTTCCATAAGAAAATGGATAGTTTAATCGGAGCTTACGTGGGCAAATCGAAGGATCGCTGCGTCATGCCGTTTCTACCTATCGCCGAAGGAGGTAAGCTAGACTTCCAACAGCGGTCCGGACTTATCGAAGCCGAGAACGCATTCTTCCTTTTGTCAACATGCCACATACCCTGGGCGTGGTCAACCACGCAGCTTTCCAAACGAGTGGCTGGAAGATGGGCAGATTTTAACGTGGTTTATACGACAAAATCAGTGGCAATCAGGGACTACTTCCATGGCTCGAAAGCTTCTGTCAACGCAAGATGCGGAAAGCCCCACGGTTGTTTCGCTTTTGTTCGAGTTGGAAAAGCGCCATTTTTATGTTGCGGCCGCTGCCGCGTTATCTCTCTGCCCAATTCGAATAAGGCTGACTGTCAAGAAGAATGGAATCTCGTCCGCCTACACTTGATGCTGTTGGACTGGCAGAAGTTAAACAAGTCGCACGAGTTCCGAGAACTAGTAACACCTGGCTACTGCCAGAACTTGGACGGTTATAGTGATAGCGAAAGCGAAGGAGCATTTGAATAGAGAATATATGGGGAGGCGAACTTAGACTTGCAAGTAGACATGTTACGCCTATACGCTTTTGAGAAAAAAACGCGCTAGATATAGAGACGGGGATAAGGTAATACTCACATGTTTAAACTGGTATTTATCTTCCTGCAATACAACAAGGTTTGTCATGCTAGATCTCTAGGTTGTTTGTACAGTACTCACGAGGCGATGCAATTGAACATCGCAAGACCGAATGTCACGTCCTTGCAGTCCGTTACGTTACGGTGCAGCTGCATAAAATCACCTCTCGGCACTATCCTGGGACGAATTCTCGTGGTCATTCTTCTTGTGATGGTGTGAATAATAATGTGGTCTTGATGACCAAGCACGACCTATGCGATCGCGAACTTGATTCATCGACTCCATGGAATCAAACGCATACCAATAAATGGCCCCAATAAACAGCCCCCGCCTACCAGATTCCCAAAGTGGCTGGCAGTAACGCTTTGAACAGAAGATGCGATATTGTAATCGTTTTGCCTTCAATATTGTGATTCGACATTAGCATCATGCCAAGTGGCAGGAAATACTGGTTTGCAATGGAATGTTCAAAACCCATCACCACGAATCCCGTGGTCGGAAACCAAATTGCCTAGTGTACGAAGAGAAAGAGTGAGCCAGAAAAACAATACGACAATCGAGATAAGCAGAGAGGAGTACCCTGGATGCAACAAAGACGTACCAATATTTTGCCGGAAACTTCTTCGGAACACGTGGCCATCCATACCCCAAGCACACCATGGCATTGGCACCAATGCCTTTCAAGAAAATATGCGACCACGGCTGAAATGCCTTTTCTGTGCCAAGTGCACAGCAAACTCAATTCATCCTTGTCTTCGACGGCATCCGAAAGATAACTCAAGAGTGCCGCCCACGTCAGTGCCCCGCAAAATTTCCCAACCAAGCCACGGTCCAATTTCGTGCCAATTGCTTCCACGTGACTTTTCGTCCGAGCAACGAAGTCACAAAGACGAGTGCATCTCCGGTAAAGAGCTCTCCGCTCGTCAGTACTACCGCAATGAGTCCGACGGGAAACATGGCCGACCCGAGAAAGCCTCCTCCGACACTGAGAAAGAATTGCCCCGCCATGGCAATGTAGAAACCGGCCATGAATGTTTGTATGATCAAAATGTCCAGCGGAAGATTTGCTTTGTAAACGCCCGCGGCGTAGACGGCCTTGAGCGCGTCTTTCGGGGCTTTGTTCCGGGTCGGGCCAATGCGGCGGCGAGGAGCTTGTTTTCGCTCTTCTGTTGTACTTCTACGCTCTTGCCGGCTTCCAAGTCTTCGTTTTGCGCAATGTCTGTCATGCTGTGTTCGTTGATTGTTTTTCTTTTCAAGTGAATTAATGGAACGATACCAATCCAATCAAGTAAATTCGATTTTTATAAAAAAATAAATTTGTGGCCGATCCAAGTGATTGTAGAAAGAAAGAAAAAAGGAAGAACTTGGTAGAGACGAACGGAATGTGAATTCAAAATGTCAAAATGCGAATTGGAGTATAAAAAAAAGAATGGAACGTGGTGTTGCGTGTTGCACGTGCGGAGGAGTTCGCGTTGTTCCGCCGAACCTTGCGAGAGGACGAAAGCGTGACTGACTGACTCCTCGATGATGATTGGTTCCCGATTGCAGCGTCAACTGTGACATCGGTCAAGATCCAACCGAAGAAGAAAGGAAGCCCGAGGATGGATGAGCTACCTGGTACCGACAAATCAGCAGACCATCCATTCCGGAGAGCGCGAAGAAAACGTCTTGCTGACCATTCCAATGAACGCAACTTTAGATCCTACAGAAGAAGAAGAAGAAGTAATAGTAGTAGTATTTACAGGTGTCCCGAGCACGTATGAAGATTTGTACAAACTACTGACTTTTTTCCTCGCACTGTTTCTCCTGGGGATGTTGTTTGCAAGCAATGCTTGAAAATTGTACCACCCTCGTAGGATACATCTTGACAGGTGTCATTCTGGGACCCGAGGGCGCGGATAGAATTCCCATACCCGAGGCGTGGGTTTTATTGGGGAATCTAGGATTGGTCTTGTTCATGACACAAGCCGGTTTGGACATGGATTTGTGTATTTGGAAGAAAATTGGGCCGCGAGGATTTGTCATGGCATTGACTGGATCGATTCTTCCCATTGCCATGGGCATGTTCTTGTCCAAATTTGTTTTGGGACAGTCGGGGAGTACAGTGATTGCCATGGGATGTTGTTTTGGACCCACCAGTGCTGGAATTGCCCTAAATGTGCTCGGGTCTCTGCTGGAAACGCCGTTGGGGCAACTCATTGTGGCAGCAGCGATTGTGGATGATCTCATTGCACTGTTGGTATTGAGTCAATTGGAGGCGCTCACTGGGGATGGTGCTGTGAGCGTTGCACAAGTGGCGGTGCCCATTGTCAGTGCTTTTGGATGGTTGTTTGTGGGAGGCGCGCTCGCTTTAATTGTTGTTCCAAAGGTTCACCATGTATTGTGGAATCGAGCTGAAAAATCTGGCCTTGTTGCGTGCATCGCGGGTCCTGATAGAAACAGCTTCTCGCTGACGGCGCTCGTGGCTTTGCTCTTTGGCTTGTTGCCGGCGACCTTTTATTCGCAAGCTTCGTACCTTTTGGGTGCGTTTTGGCAGGCTTGAGTTTTTGTCAAGAACCGTCGTCGCTGAGTGCAAGTTTTCGTGCCAAATTCAAACGCATCATAGGGTGGCTGATGAAACTCTTTTTTGCCGCCGCGATCGGTTTTCAAGTTCCGCTTTCGGAATTTGGTGATTTCCGCGTCGTTCGGAATGGCTGTATTCTATTCTTGTCACTTTTCGGGAAACTGGCAGTTGGTCCGTTGTTGACTCCCAAATTTGAACAGGAGGGACGACGGTGGCGGGGGCACCATTTGCGCGATTGTGCGGTAGTGGGTTTGAGCATGGCAGGAGAGGCGGAGTTTGCTTTTGTTGTGGCAGTGTTTGGTGTTACAGAGCAATTGATTCCTCCCGACTTGTATGCAAGTGTGGTGCTTGCCATTCTGTTGTCGACTATAGTCAGTCCTCTCTTGCTTCGGACCGTGTTGACAATATTCCCAGTTGTAAATAACGATAAAGTCAATGAGAATCGAAATGCAAATATTGTAAGCTTACCCGCAGGCTCTGAAAGAATGGAACAGGAAGAAACTTCATAACTGTAATTATAACGTTAATTAATGCAAGAAAGCGTCCTCCTGCTCTCGTCTAATCTAATAATGATGGAAAAGTGCTGCTTTAATGCACTTTAATGCATAGAATCCGATAAACGAACTAGTCTCACGTCGATTGTCTGCACTCTTTTCGTAGCAAGAAATTACAACGATTTCCTTGTACGCTATGGAATGTTGCTGTCAATGGTCTGTGAAGGGTAGCATCTTCGAAACGTTCATCCAACTGTGCAGATTGAACGAGTTCGGGCAGTACATCAACGTGATCTGACAGCAAGAGAGCAAAGCGCTGGGGGCTGTTTATTGCACTTTCTATCATGCTGGTGGTCACCAGCAATGATCGCTGCGGTAGGGGCTCTGTCACTAGAGCCGCTGAGCCTAAATAGAATCGGTTCAGGGTATAAAGGTGATCCACCAATGGATGATGCGAATGTGTTATATCGTCCTTGTCCGTCACTACGATGTTTCTCTTTTCGGATAGGAACTGTCGAAGATGGCAATACTGGAAACCGTAAGCAGACTCATGAACATTGAGTTTTAATTTTCGAAGCCCCTTATGGCCTTTGATACCTTGAAGGAGTGTCGTCACGTGCGGCCTCCAGTCCACATCGACGTCGTTATTGCGCAAATCAAGAACCTTTAGCTCGGTATTAGCAAGGGTGACGCGGATAACTTCTTGTACGACACAGTTCGGCAAACGTTCGCCATAAAATTGAGTCCGATTTTCAACTCCACAAAATGGCCTAAATCAGCCAAGCGTCGTAAAAGCGCAAGAATAGCATCCGTTGGAAATTCGAACTCGCTATGGTGTATAAGGAAAGAGAGTTTGTTGGGAACAATATTCACCGTTTGCAAATCGGCTCTCAATAGCGATGACGAGGAAATTTCGTAGACGAGATGATCCACTTTAGCGGGAAAAGGAAGAAGAACAAGTTCGTCATTCAATCGAGGCAAACCCAGACGGTCTATCCTATCATTTTGCAAAAGACGTTTCAGATGATCCTCACTTGGCAGTTTCCTGTCCTCAAATACCAACGTTCCAAAGGATGACTTGCGGTTCTCGAGTGCCTCGATAAACGCAGTGCCCTCATCCTCGATCGTACATGCGCAAAGAGTCAACCGTATCGGGTGAGACCTTGTAGCCAGAAAACGGATTGCACTGCACTCAGCTTTAAGCCTACCAACGTCAAAGCACGCGACGGGTCTAATAAATGCGGCAAACACTGAAATGGAGCATCGCGAAAATCGTAGTGTTTACTGCGGAAAGGTCCGACTGCTAGATAGGAATTTGCGATTTCCGGTCCTCCAAACTCATGAAAAAAGTCAGCAGTTTCTGCCACTGCCTTGACCGTGTTACCGGTAATGCACAATGTAGGACCTCGGCCACAGTGCTCGTAAATCAGCACCAGGCATATTTGATTCGTAGCCGGAGCATCGCCGCTACCACGTGGCGTGATATACGCAAGGGTCTCATTGTCCCGCCAAATGGCTATACCGTGCTTGTACCGATTGAACTCTTCTAGGTTTGATGGTTTTCGTTGTAGCTTGTAAGTGGGCGACTTATTTCCGTGGTCCCAATGAGCCACTTGCTCGGGTATGACCGTGTAGGGTGGAGGTTGAAGAACTCCAAGGAGGTCGTCGTCGTTTTCGTATTCATTTGACGACATGCTCGCACGGAAGGAGTTCAATCAGTTCTGTATTTATTAGACTACCTGTTGAATCAATCTAGAGGAGGCACGCGTTCCTCTCGAGTGAATAATACGGAGTTAGGCAAGAAAGGATGTGAAAGCAAACTTCTGAAAAGTGTGATCTCTTTCGTCGTCCTTTATTCGCATCTTGTCTGGTTGTCGACCGTATACCGAAATCACGGATTACACAATAGAAACAGGAACACTTTACCGGTACTGAAATTGTCCAACCAAAATCCCTCTAGAGGGCCATAAGTTTCTTTCAATTGAGCTACAAGTGATACATCAAGATTCCATTCGATTATATGCCGCTATAACGCTGGTTAACTTCATTTGGGATTGCTATATCCTTCGTACCCGTTTCGGAACGTTGCCTTGAAGAGGTTCTGAAAGACGTTGATCCAACTGTGCGTCTTGAACTAGCTCACACAATGCATCGGCGTGATCTGACAGCAGGAGAGCAGATCGCTGAAAATCCTTCGAGGCTACTTCGGTCAAGGTTGTCGCCACCAGCAATGATCGCTCCGATACTGGCTTCGTCACTTTATCCGCGGAGCCCTGATAAAACCGGTTCAGAGAATAAAGCGCATCAATCACTCCATCGTCATCCGTATAAATTTCGCCATCTTCATCCATCACTGTGATATATCTATTATCCGATAGGAACCGCCGAAGATGACAAAATTTGTGACCGAAGGCAGAATCGTCAACATTCAATTTAAGGTACGCAGTGCTTTATGGTTTTTGAGACCTTTGAAAATCACCCTCACGTGCATATCCCATTCCGCGTCTTCGTCGCCTGTACTCAAATCAAGAAGCTCTAGCTTGAGTTTGCCAGCGCGGTACGTATAACCTGCTGGACAACACAGTGCGGTATATCTGCTTTCAACTCATTGTCATCAAATGCGAACCTCACTTTCAGGTCCACAAAATGTCCCAAACAGCCAAACGTCGGAGAAAAATGAGCACAGGTTTCGTTGGAAAGGTGCCAGCGTCTTCGACTATCGTAAAGGCGAACTTTGTTGGTCACGATGTTTAAAGAATCCAAATTGGCTTCCGATAGAAACGGCGAAGATGTCGTAGGCGAGATCGTCGACTTTGGCAGAAAATGGGAGAGAGCCAGTCATCCTTGAGTTCAGGTAACATCAAATACTCTAACATGTCGCCTTGCAAAAGACGCTTCAAATTGTCATCGTTTAACGGCAAACCGTCTTGAAACGCCAAGGAACCAAAGGACGAGTCGCGGTTCTCGAGCGAATCGACAAACGCGGCGCCCCCCATCTTCGAACGTGCAGTCGCACAATGTCAGCCGCGTCCGATGAGGTGCTGTCGTCAAAATAACCGATTGCGCGGCACTCAGCGTCAATTTCTAAGCCCCACGGCACGCGACGGGGCAAATAGGCTTGACAAACACTGCAATTGGGCTCGGCGAAAATCGAAGCCTTCCATGCCTACACTACCAACAACAAGGCAAGAAATCTTTCTTGTCGGCTTATCCAAGCTCATGAAAAGTCAGCCGTGTCTGCCACAGCCTCATCCTTGATACCTGTGATATTCAACGAAAGACCTCTATCAGCAAAATCTATCAACAGGCATTTCTGGCCATCCTCCGGAAGGTCGTCGCTAGCACGAGGTGTCACATACGTGAGAGTCTCATTGTTGCGCCAAATAGCTATGCCGTAGTCAAACTTGTTCAGCTCTTTCAAGCTGGTTGGTCTTCGTCGTAGTTTGTACGTAGGCGAGCTTCGCTCGTGGTTCCAGCGAGCCACTTGTCTGTGATCACAAAGGTGGGAGGGAATGACGGTAAGTAGGTAGTCGTCACTTTCGTATTCATTAAACGACGGCATGTTTGTTAGAAAGAAAAGAAACACTTGAATGTGTAATAATTATGGTTGTCTGATGACGGAGAGAGCAGTGCATAAACGTTGTTGGGAAAAGTGATGAAAGCAATGCGAAAAAGGCCCACTTTGGGTTTCAGCGCAATTTTCGCGCGTTTGCCAGCGCACTGCGCACTCTACTGCGCTTTACAATGCACCGGTACTAACATCCGACCGACGGACACTGACGCATTCACGACAAACAAGGGCCGCACAACTTTTGGAAATTGCAAGGGCGACAACGACACTTTGAAGGTTCGTTCCTCAAACTATTAATAAACAACTGATGAACTGGCGGCTTTTGCTTCTTTTGAAAGTCGAATTAAACTAACTTCCAAGCTGATCGAGAAAGTTTAGGATGAAACTGTTACTTTTTACTTCTACAGTTTTGCAAGCAGCTGCATTCGTTCACCTTCAACATGGCTCTCCTTCGTTCCGTCTCTCGCGGTCGAAACCTCTTTCCATGGTCCTCGATGAATCCATGATGAGTCGATTGGAAAATATTCGCCGTTCCTATCAAGCTCTGACCGAGCGATTGGGTGACCCGGACGTTATCGCAGATTCTACTTTATTACGAAAAGTGATGAGCGATCGTGCTCAGTCCGAAGATGTCGTTGCTGCCTATGAAGAATACAAGGCCTTGGAGGAGGATTACGCTGGCGCAAAAGAGTTGCTGGCTGATCCGGACATGAAAGAGATGGCTCGTGAAGAAATGAAATCGATTGAACCGAAAATGGAGGAACTGGAGGACCGAATAAAGATTCTACTGCTTCCACGTGATCCCAACGACGATCGCAATGTGATGCTCGAAATTCGTGCCGGAACCGGAGGTTCGGAGGCCAATATTTTGCCGGTGACTTGCTGGATGTGTATCGTAAATATATCACGGCTCAGGGGTGGCAGAGTACTTTGATCGATGCTTCGGCAGGTGACGATGGAGGCTACAAAACGCGGTACTGGATATCAGGGGTGACCGAGTTTACTCCAAGTTGAAGTGGGAAGCCGGTGTCCATCGGGTTCAGCGAGTCCCTGCTACGGAATCGCAGGGAAGGGTGCATACTTCTACGGCAACGGTAGCCATCATGCCGGAATGCGATGAAGTGGATGTGAAAATTGATCCCAAGGACATTGAAATGTCGACCATGCGCTCCGGTGGTGCTGGAGGTCAAAATGTGAACAAGGTACGTTAAATGAGAAGGGAAAGAGAAAGTTGTATTGACCTTGTCGTCGATCTCAATGCTTACTATATTCCTATATCAACAGGTCGAGACAGCAGTCGACTTGCTGCACAAGCCAACAGGTATGTAATTGCAATGGATGACAGCGTGCGTTTTGTCACGCCTTCCACCTCTAACACTCGCATTGACCTCCATTTGTAAACAAGGGATTCGAATTAAGTGTACGCAAGAGCGCTCGCAGCTCAAGAATAAAGAATTGGCAATGAAAATGCTTATGGCCAAGCTGTACGATATGGAGAACGAAAAGCGAGAAATGGAAGAACGAGCGAGACGTGGTTCACAAGTGGGCACGGGTAGCCGTGGAGAAAAGATTCGCACCTACAACTGGAAAGACTCTCGCTGTAGTGACCACAGACTTGGGCAGAATTTTCCGCTGCAGCAATTTTTGGGCGGAGATATTGATGGCATGATCAGTGCCATGATTGCGAAAGACCAGGAGAGAGACTGAGAGAGCTAACAGAGTCGTCCACGGCAGCTTAAACGCTAGGATCGTCGTCCACCTTAGCGAGTAGAATAGTAGCATTCATTCGTTAAAGACATATTTAGATTTGTTTCGAACGAATATAGACCAACTAAGGTAGCAGTCTATTCCCATTTCTGACAAAAGCTTAGGACATCCAACACCGCAAAACGACTGTATACCCAAACGCTGTAGTACTGGGTTCTTCCCAAATTGAGAGTCAAAACTGCGAAAGTATGTTGCAAAAACATTCTGATTTCCGGATAAGAGAAGATAAATCCGGTCCGGATAATGGTGAAAAGTTGCAAGTGCCGTTACAAGTAAATAAGAACGGGTCCTTTCGCCTTCAACTTGTTTGAGAGCGTCGAAGTCTCCACAAAGACAGAAATGACTTCTTTCTGCCACTTTTCGCGGTCGGGTGTTTTGTCCGAGAAAGTTACGTTTCTAAATTGGATATCGTGCAAACGGTTCTTTGCGCCCACATTTTGAACGGTGAGGATTGTCCGAGTTCGGATGGGTTGCGCGTAGTTGGAGGATAGAAACATAGTTTCCGAAGACGCGGGTGATTGGCTGCGGCCTTCAGAATGTCCATCTGTGGAAACTCCAATGGAGCCACATCGCTATACACACCAAATACACGAAGGCATCTATCATTCCGTAACATCTTCAGCAGGTACCTTACGAAATCCGTTGGCTATGCCTGCCAAGTTAAAATATTTCAAGTGAAGCTCCTTTAAGAGGCACTGATCAGACGATACTGCTGCAAGCAATCTCTCCAGAAACGTGCCGACTATAGCACTTCCTCATCCGTTACATGGCTAAACATGGAAAGGAAGCTTATTTCGAGATTGTGGGCAAAACGTTCCATCACGGAGTGCTTCTAGTAGCGGTGCTCTCCAACCCTCGCTACAAACAAAGAAGCGGATATCCACCGTCAGTGTGTTGACGCTTGCTGCAGCGGCTAGGGATGATAATTGAGGAGGAACATTTTCCCCTTTCAGATGAAGGCGATCGAACACGGGATACATGGAGCGGCTCAAAATTTGAGTATTCTTTCGGAAAAGTCGCGGCTAGAAAAGAAAACGAGTCCAGCGTCTCTGCTCCGTTAACATTTTCCAGTCAATCAACTATTGCTTGACCTTTGTCATCAAAGTGGCAGTCGTGCAACTCGATAGCAAGCTTTCGATGAGATACAATCTCGACGGTTTGCTCGGCAGTTAGGGATCAAGAACCAAACTCGTACGACCGCGATGGATAGCCACATATGATGTGTCACAATTACTCTGGTGTCAGAATCAAGCGATCGCGTTTGTCTCTTGGTTTATCGGAATGAAAATATGGATTGCCTTCTATTCGTAATTTGTGGGGACCTGTCTCTGGGAGACAAAAGACACGGAACATCACCGAGCGCAGCGAGGCAACAGCATCAGGTTTCCCAACAAATATCAAGCTCCTTGCAGATTATCGTCACGACAACATATCAAGCCGAAAATTTGTCATCTACGCTTACGATGGCGGCTTCTTCGGGTACAACGTATACACCCGTATCTTCGATGTAGAGACGCTCGTACTTTCCGGCTTCCGTCCAGAAGACGTCAAGGCTTTCGATGTCGTCCAAGTTGCTCAAGCGAGCTTTATGTTTGCCTCTGAGACGCTTGATGGAATAAGTCATCCTCGTTTAGTCTTTGCTTGATATAATACTTTTAAAATAATCAAATAATAAGGAGGAAAAAAATAAAGGAGATGACGAGCATTGTCGTTGCGTCGTGTTGAACGAATTATACAGTGGCACAGGCGGACATCCTATCGGATCGGATCGCCAGACCGTTTGCCTAGAGATTGCTAGCTTGGCCAGCTGCATATCAAGTTGCTCGCGCGCACCCCGCAGCACGCGGAGGGGCAATTTTGGGGCTCGGAGTGGGATCGAAAGTCAAAGCGGCAGCTTCTCTTCTACATGAGCTTGCCAGGATGGATACCGGAGTGATCGACGCCTACGCGGTCACAATTCCGATGTTGCGCGGTTGGCAGATTGAGTCGCGCAATCCTCGACGGTGTCGACAAAGTAACTGTCTCACCGCCGACAAGTTTGGATCCCAAGGATTGGGTGTCTTTCAAGGACGGATTA
Source organism: Fistulifera pelliculosa (assembly GCA_026008555.1). Classification (NCBI taxonomy): domain Eukaryota; phylum Bacillariophyta; class Bacillariophyceae; order Naviculales; family Stauroneidaceae; genus Fistulifera; species Fistulifera pelliculosa. The sequence continues at coordinate 32,806 of BROJ01000159.1, read as the reverse complement.
GTGAATTACTTTCGTCAGACCAAAGGAACGAGGAAGATTCCGTTGTATTACGTGATCCGCGACGACGAACGCCCAAGTGGACCAATGAGTTTTATCGAAGCTCGGATGTGGAACGCTTCACTCTCTGGAGCAGAGTACGACAACGACAACGCGACAGTTTGTCAGCAGCTGGTTCAAGTTCTGCGACGCCTGACGCCTGATGGCGTACTTACTTGGCTGAGTCAATCTCTAGCCAGGATGGCAGGGCCGCTTGGAAACGTCTTTGTCGTCATTATGATGGGCCCCACGCGGTGGAAAAGCGTCGTCGCACTTGCAACTCAAGAATTGAACGGGCTTTTCTACAAATCCGAAGCGGTTTTCCCCATGGAACGTTATGTCACTCGAATGTCCAATTGTTTCCGCATTCTCGCTCAGAACGGTGCAGAGAAATCGAAACAAGATCACTCTCTTCCTCGGAAATATTCAAACCCGAACGAAAGTACCTACTTTCTTTCATGGCTCAAATCAGGACCAGTATTGTATTGAAACAGAATTTTGAGCTCGCTGCCGACATGCTCCTTGAAGCTGTCAGTTCTACCGCTCAACTTCATGAGCTGGCGCTGGAAATAATCGCAAAGTCTCCCAGGTGAATGCAAACGCGGAAATTCTGGAGGCGGCTCCGGCGGAGGAAACGCAAATAAAAGAGAAACGGGTGGCGGACAAGGTGCTCCGCATGGTGCATACACTTTGGAGGAGAAGAACGGCGTGAAGCTTTGCAACGGTGTCGATGTTACCGACCAACGCACTTTTCGAAAGAAGAATATGGGAAACTTGGAGACTACGTTCGATTCTCAAAGCTGCGTGCAAAGTATCGGCCGCAAAGACGAAGAATGAGGATACTTCAGAAAAGAAAACCAGTGGCAACGGAAATCGTTTCGAACTGGTAGTTATGAGGAATGACGATCGGTCGGCGGTAGGACCATCGGTGAAAATAGAGGAGTATCTGCGCTCCGTGTGACGCAGATGCGTAAGCTAAGCAAAGCTTTCACTTCCACACCTAATCCTACGACGCCTAATACCTGCTCGTTCTAGATGTGAATTGTGGCTGGCGCCGGAGGCGAAAAGTGCCGAGGTAGGAGCGGTCAGACGATGTCACAGAGAGGAGAGGTAGACATATTTCAAAAAACACAAATAGTAGGTGGAGTAGCTATAAGACAAAAGAGATTTGTTGCTTGAAGAAGTTGGCGATAAATTAGTTATGCATAAAACGTGTATAAGGATAGGATGTGGACGATGGGCGATGGGCGGCATGCGGCATGCATTGGCCGATGGGTGATCGATGATGAGCGAGGAATGAGGCAGGATTGCGACGGGTTGTATCACTGAGTTTGTTTATTATTTTGATGAACAATTAGTATTGATGGCATGTCTGGGAAAAAAGATTACGTAGACATTACAGTGTTCAAAGAGTTAGATCACCTCGAACTTGCGAAGCACGTGATTCCTGGTACGTTCGTTGGAACAGGTACGAACAACTACCATGCAAGGAAGAACTGCGCTAACGAGGTGATTCTTTTCATCAAAAGGAACCTGAACTTGAACGTAAAGCTTGCTCCGAAAGGATGGAGTTCAAGCGGTTTTGCATGATACATGGCTCGAAGGAATTGTCGAAAGAAAGGTCTGTTGCGCGATGCAACTTGACGACCAAAAGCAATTGTATTTTGTATTGCTCGGATTGCATGATTGATGAACAGAAATGCAGCCCCATTGCCAAGGTTGTGTTCGAAGACGAGACGAATAAAGACAATACAGCAGAGAAATGCAAAGCATCTGGAACAGTGTATTGGCTGTTCTTTCACAATTGCCACAATTGGAAATTTCAAACGACGCAATGGTCAGTTCAGGATATTGTTTTATTCCAACACCGGTAGATTTCATTTGTGGTGATACGTGCACAGAAAGCCATCAAAGCTGCAAGAGAGTTGCTGCACATTGAAAAAGGGGAAAAGAGGGCAGCGAACTTGGAGAAAAAAAGATGTATACCGAGCAGGAATGTGCATTTGAGTATATCAATGACGAATATGCAAACAACCGTCGGCGCATGCTTAATGCGTCAACCAATCCAGCTGGCAATTGGCAAAGAAGAAAACGTCGTCGGGCATTTTCAAAGTTTGTTGAGTTCTCCGCCCACAAATCTGCAATGGTCCGACTTTATTACTGTGTTTCCAATATGATTGGATTGGCATCGATAGCTTCGCCTTTTGAGTACGAGTATGATGACCGGATGAGGGTGAAGGACAGTGCCATTGAAAATCCGTCGTTGTTTGTCCGGGAGGAGTCAGTTGTTGTTGGTGGGTTTGTCCACACTGAAGAGAAAGTGAATCAAAAAAGACACACCATCTACCACAAAGCTGATATGCACCGGCCTCGTAACCCTGTCATCAAAATTGGAGAAGATGCTGGGATATGCCATGAGTATGGTTTTGCTGTTGTAACATCTCTCCTGAAAGAGGAAGAGAGATCACTGTACATGGCAAGGATGATGGCCAGCTTGTGATCCCTTTCAATCAGTCAATTGTAATGTGTGGCAATGTTCGACCGACTGGTGGTTCCATTCCATTGAAGAGGGCAGTGAGTTGGTTTGGCCTGCACTTCATGTTCATATAGACATGACGACACGGTTTAGAAGGGCTGCTACAATGGGAGAGGTGCCCGGACGGATACGGAGCTTATGATGATGAGATAGTTGAGTCCGACGGCATCGAATCTTCAATTTCGGATACCGTTGATGAGGCCCAACTGAAAGCAGCAGTGAAGATGGTACTAGTGAGGAAGGGATAGCGAAGATGACATTGTATTGGAGACGGAGAATAACGGCCGTCGAGTGTAAATGGTAGCGAGGGTTCGAAGCAAACGAGAGGAGTCTGAAGCCGAGGCCGAAGAGGACGTCTTGAGTGGAAATGGTAGAGGGTTCGGAAGCAAACGAGAGGAGTCTGAAGCGAGGCAAGAAGAGGACGTCTTGAGTGAAATGGTAGCGAGGGTTCGGAAGCACGCAAAGAGAGGAGTCTGAAGCAGGCGAAGAGGACGTCTTGAGTGGAAATGATAGCGAGGGTTCAAGCAAAAAGAGGAGTCTGAAGCCAAGGCCACAGAGGACGTCTTGAGTGGAAATGGTAGCAAGGGTTCAAGCAAACGCAGAGGAGTCTGAAGCTGAGGCCGAAGAGGACGTCTTGAGTGTAAATGGAAGCGAGGGTTCAAGCAAACGCAGAGAGGAGTCTGAAGCTGAGGCGGAAGAGGAAGTTGCATCACGCGGAGATTTCTGTCGTAACAAGAGACCTTTGGAAGTGAAAGAGGATGAGTCTGTCATACACCTTGAAAAGAAAAGCGGAAGAAAAAGAGGAACAGGAAGAACAAAAGACAAGCAAAAAAGAACGAAATAAACAGATTGTCTTCAAGTAATAACAAATTATTTGTCTATGAAATAAATAGATTTCACTTTATTCTTCAAGCACAACAAAATTGTTGGTAGTTGGTTGATAGATGAAAGAAATAATGAATTAAATAAAGATTATTATATTTCCACAAATCTTGATGTTACTTCCTGTAGGCCTCTCGATCAAGGTGTTTCATCTGTATGCGGAATTTGGCTCCCAATCGCTTGAGGTTTCTTGCTGGCTCCCACGAATCTTGTGTTGCCGGATATCCCTTCCAATGGACTTTGTAGTATTTTTTACGATGTAAGACTTTTCGATCAACAATTACACTCACTTCATAGAGCGCCACAGCAGAAGGCGACCTTTTTTTGGTGGGAAAGATCGACGTTTTAGACAATGTCATCCCCACATACCGAGTTCTTCGTCCGTTCGGCATTTTGGTGGCACCGTCTTTTGGAGTATGTTCGTTTGCTTTTTCAAACTGTTGATTACGCGACGCAGGATGACATGCGTCGCTGGCGTGCGACATCATCCTACATTTATAGTTCTGTTTGAAAACAGGCTGTTGTCTGCGCAGAAGAGCTTGTTGTAGAGCTTTTTTTTCATTATTTGTTGCTCAATGATTGTAGTTCAACGATGTATCTTTGTTCCTCTTTGTGCAAAAGGTATCGATACGAACACTGTCGGTAAAACACAAAAGGTTGTTGATGCACGCTTGTTTTGTCACAAAAAATTACTCCGAAAAGAGATCTTCAAGACTTTCGCGTTCAGGCGCTGTTGCAGATAGCGCAGTACTCATGACTCATTGCCGACAGCAGACGGCGAGTCAGTCACGGAACGGTTGTTTTCGGCGGAAAAAGGGCTTGTAATTACAGGAACTTGTACTACTTTTAGTCAATGAAATTCAAGTCTCTATCAAAAGAGAGCCCTGCGTGATATTTTCTAAACAAAATTCGCGAAGAACCTTTCATACTGCGACATTGAAATCCCGATGTGTGTGTTTCCCACTCCTTGATGAAATTTTTTTCCCCTTCTCTACTCTACAGTTATTCGTAGAGAAAGTTTGGCGCCCGTCTCCCAGTGAGGAGGCTCGCGTCGTGGTTCGCCTTCTCTTTGGTGTTTTCCCTTTTTTTAAGGTCATTTCATAAAACAATGATAGCCTTCTCAAATTCAAGTTCTGCGTAGCCAGGATAGTCCAAACGAATTTTTCACAATCTGATAAGTACTTTTGATCTCATGTTTCTCAGCGTTGTGCAGCTTGGATGTGAAGACTTCATCTTCAATTTTGTGGATGTACATATTCAGATTATCAGAGTCGTCAGGTGTGACAGTGAGGAGAGCGGTAGGCAAACCGTATTTGGTGCATAGCGAATATAGCTTCAGCCGCTCTTCCGACACGCATTCATCAGTGAATGGTAATAGCTTTGACACAGCAAACACTGACCTCACAAAATAGGACAAGTTGGAGTGTTGTGTATTGTGATCATACTCCGGTCATCAATCACAGCATCAATTTCAGCAACATCAAGGTCGTTAAAACGTTCAGCAGCTGTCATGTCCCCACTCTTGTACCTGCATTTCATAGAGGCGCTTTACAATTTCATCCTTGAAGTGCATGTTGGCTGCTACCAATATGAATTCTGCACGCTGAAATTCATTACAGCTCAATCTCATCAAATGCTGTAGGTATGCTTGTGAGTCCATACCCTTTGGCTTGCTACCACGGCCATATGGAAACTGTCTCGGGAAACACTTAACAAATTCACCTTTTTCCCAATATTTCAAGAGTTCCTTGGTGGGTTTGGAAACCAATGTTGTTTGTTGAAAAGCAGACTCAGCAAGCACACCCTGCAGCAATTCCTGCGATGTTTCACAGGTACCTTTCCGTGGGTCCACATCGGTTACTTCTGGAAAAAACACGGTGTATTCGTGGGTTTTTTTCAATGTTATTGTTTTGAGATTGTTCTATTTCGCTGTGGTTGATGACAATCGGCCTTGGCAGTTCACTTGGTAGAGGAACAATCAAATCTTTATACAAGATGTTGTTGCTCTTCAACCAATTGAATGCTGCAATTACTTTTGTTGTGTTAATCTCCACACTTCAATGCAAGCATCATTTGCTCCTGCGTGAATGGACCGGCAAGAATACAGTATATTTCGGTGACACATTGGATTCTTGAAGTAAGTTTAATGTTCGACTGTATGCCCAATGTTGTTGAGGTGCAGTTGATGCCATGTTTTTATTGATTTATGGCAGCCCCCAAATAGATGGAATATGTGGCCCGAAATCCGTCCCATGCTTACTAGTGCGAGTTCAACTTCATTGAGATCTGCAAGTTCGGAGGCTGCATTCCAATTGGAATATCAACAATAGAATTTTGTGGTCGATTGCGAGCTTTATTGCAAGTTTGACATATTGAGAGCATGGCCACATTATCACAGATGGTGACAACGCATCTCGGTGATACGACTAATTCCAATAGTGAATCTCTCTGAGCTATTGAAAGATGTTCGCACCGGTGTGGAGGGAGTCTGTATTCATTTTGAAGGAAAATTCGTGGAACATGGTGGGGTAACTTTGTTACATTTAGCCAGCTTCTATGAGATAACGCATGAATTGAAATTGTGTCACTATTTCTATCGTCGAGTAATGTGTCGCAAACACAGCATGCTTTTTTTGAAGGGTAACAGAGCTGCCGTCATACTCCTTGTGCAAGCTCCTTCCATAATCCTTTTGCAGTCCTCCTCAATTTGGTTAAGTCTGATTTGTGGTACAATCGAAGACATGATAACCAAAATGTTTCATAAAAATAATAAAGGGAATGGGATCCGTATTCTGTTGTGTAGAATAAAAGGTTCTGTTGTGAAAAAAAAAGAACAAATGGATCTGTATTCTGTTGTGTTCGGATGAATGGAGCTACCGGCTTTCACTTGCTCTGACGTCATGATTGACTAGAAAACCAAATAGAATCCGGATTCCTTCACCTTTGAGCACCGTGGGCCCGATTTTCACCAGCTAAAATTTTGAAAATATTATAAAAAAAGGCGAGACACTCTACCAGATGTTGTACAGGACGTCGGCAGGCCTTGAACGGAGAGAATACATAATACATAACAACAAAGTGTAAATTGAGCTATGGATGTTTTTTGTGTGCAGTTCTGTCATGACATAATCAAGTCGATACAGACGTGTAGTTAAAATATTTTTTACTGTGCTCCAGATAACAAGAGTTATGTCCTGTCGTTCAGACATTAGCCATACAAGTTACCAGAGTGAAGTCCAAAAGTCCTAATTTTGGGACCAAAATCCCCCCTCAGACTCCCCAATTGTTGCCAATTACCAAAGCGAAAGTGAACTTTTCGGATTAGATTCACATGCCGACACAACTTGTTTTGGCTCAATTTCGTTCCAATCGGATGGACCGATATTACTTGCACAGTCTCACCGTATAGCGATGAATACGAGGCGAAGACAGATGTTCCGATCGCTCACGCAGCTACGGCCTATGACGATCCGGTAACAGGAGAAACAACCATTTTAATATTTTATCACGGGCTATGGTTTGGAGATAAGCTGAAGGATTCTCTAATTAACCCAAATCAATGTCGATCGGTCTGGCATGGACATTTGCGATGACCCCTGGGATCCAATCGCGGCTTGCGGCTTCGGGTTCCCGACGAAGGATTCGAAATACCATTCAGCTACGCCAGAAATGTGGTTTCTTTTGACACTCGAGCCCCCCACCAACGACGAAATCCACACATGTCACCGTGTGGAATTAACTTCTAAAGTCGCCTGGGATCCTGCGACCATCGGAGCACCCGTTTGTCACAGGAAGAGGAGGCAAAGGCGACTGATTGGCAAAGTTCGGATTGAGCCAAGTATTGTTGAAAAGGAAACTGCAGACCTGCAGTTGGATGACGCAGAATTTGACATTTTATTGAATAATTGCAGCGCTGTCTTTTCGGAGAAAGTGCTGACGCAACGACTTATTGCAGCGGTCCGTGTCGCTTCGAATACGATGATCGCCAGTCTCTGAGGGCGACTTCAGACAGATCAGAGGAGGCAAATTCAGAGGAGCCGACAGTCAAGATCAACGCAATTGATAGTGGAGTGCGCTACCCAAAGACAACTCGGAAGAACTCTCACGCAAATTCGGATGCGGCCTGGAAACGGCACGCAAGACACTGAAGGCGGCGACGACTCAATACGGTGTTCGGACAGCGCTAGGCCCACTAGTCAGAAGGTATCGCACTGATATAATGCAGACAAAGCATCAGCGACTTGGAGCTACTTTCTTCAACGACACAATGTTTTCAAAGACTTACAGCTTGCGCGGAAATAAAAGTGCCGAGATATTCACTGACGGCAGCTTCGTTTCAGTGAAACCAACACCAAATAAAACTGGTGAGACGGTCGCAAATGCATTGCGTGAATTGATCCAAGTGGGGATTCCGCAGAAAATTGTAACGGACGACGCCAAGGAGAAGCTCGGCCCGAAGACAAAGTGGATGGAAAATGTACGTCATTACAAAATGGATTGGAGCAACACCGAACCGTATTCCCATTGGCAGAATCGAGCCGAGGATGCAATTCGTGAGGTTCGGAGGAGATGGAAATTGTTGCAACACAGAAAGACGATCCCTAAGCGGCTTTGGGATTACGGTGTGACGCATATCGCCGAGATAATGTCCCGCACAGTCAGATCGGGGTCAGATCGGACACCTTATGAAATCCTTACTGGTTTTACGCCTGACATTTCCGAGTTCGTGGACTTGAGTTCTACGATTGGGTTTGGTTTCTGAATAACCCGAACGACAAGGAGGAACCACCAGAAATCGGAAGGTGGCTCGGTGTTTGCATCGTGTTGGTTCCGGAATGTGCTACTGCCGTATTGACACAGAAGGGCAAAGTACTGTCGAGGACTTCTGTGCAGCCTGTGACTATCCCAGAACAGCTTTCCGGCGACACGAGAACTCGGATGGAAAAGTATGACTTGGAGATCGCTGGCAGACTCGCAGACGACAAACATGTGAGCGATGCTGACATGAATGGTATCATTTTCCTCGAAGATGTTGAGCCCACAGTTGAAGGCGAAGATGACAGTCCGATTCGCGAAGCCGATGACGTATGGGATGTAAACGCGTTCGATCAATACATCAACGCAGAAATCATACTCCCAACAGGTGACGGTAGAATAGCCGAACTGTTCTAAATCGGAAACGCGACGCAGACGGAAAGCCAATCGGAACCAAGCACCACGTTCCAATGATGGATACAAGATTGTACGAAGTGAAACTCGCTGATGGGACATTGAGAGAATTATTTGCAAATAACATTGCAGAATGCATGTTTTCCCAAGTGGACAGTGAAGGACATTCGTATCGACTGATGAAGGAAATTTCAGATCACAGAAAAGACGCATCTGCAGTCGACCGGGCAGACGGTTGGTTCACGATGCCGAATGGAAAAGAAGCGGAAATTGACGACTCGAGGCTGGGAACTTCTAGTTGAATGGCAAGAAGGATATGCCGATTGGGTCCCGTTGAAGGATTTGAAGGAGTCGTACCCAGTGCAGTTAGCAGAATACGCGAAAGCAAATAAAATTGCAGACGAGCCAGCTTTTGCATGGTGGGTGAACGATGTTATCAGGAAGAGAAATCGTATTCTTTCAAAAGTTAAATCTAGATATTGGAAGACGACGCACAAATTCGGAATCCGGATTCCCAAAACAGTCAAAGAAGCCCTCGAGATTGACGAAGCAAATAACAACGACTTTTGGCGTCGAGCGATTGAGAAGGAAATGGGCAAAATAAACGCAATGGGCGCTTTCGAGCGGTGGAATGGCGGCTCTGCCGAAGACATTTGGAGCGGACGTGTCAAACTGCCGGGTATCGAGAGATAACTTGTCACATGATCTTCGATATCAAAATGGACGGAAAGTTTACAAGAAAAGCGCTTCGTAGCGGACGGAAATCGAACCGACCGACGACGTCCCAGCGCACCTCACCTATTCATCTGTCGTAACTCGCGAATCGGTCAGAATTGCCTTCTTGTACGCGGCTCTCAATGGATTGGATATTCTTGGGTGCGATGTTACAAACGCCTACTTGAACGCGATATGCCGAGAGAAGATTTGGGTGAAAGCAGGCCCGGAATTCGGAGATGATTTGATGGGCTCGTGCATGCTGATACGAAAAGCGTTATATGGGCTGAAAAGCTCGGGGTACAGCTGGAGAAAAGCACTTTCTGAAACACTTTCTGATATGGGTTACGTGCCGTCGATGGCCGACCCTGATGTCTATCGAAGGCGCAGTAAGCGGCGAACGGAACCGATTACTGGGAGTTCGTACTGACCTACGTGGACGACATTCTTTGTGTCAGCGAAGCCTAGCGCTACTATGGACATTTTGAAAAAGACTTATGCACTTAAAGAGGAGGCCGCCGAACCCGAGAGATACCTCGAGCAAACGTGGCCAAAGTACAGTTAAATAACGGAAGCACGGCTTGGTCGATGTCCAGCGATGATTACGTCAAAGGCGCCGTTGATGTGGTCAAGGGTATACTTGCTAGAGATGGTAAAACTCTCAAGAAAGGCAAGGAAAGGGCACCGAGAGACCAATGCCAGAAAATTACCGTCCGGAGGAAGATACAACTCCGCTATGCAACGACGAAGAAGCATCCAGGTACCAGCAGCTAATTGGGATGTTGCGATGGGCCTGTGAGCTAGGTCGAGTGGACATTTTATTCGAGACTGCGATAATGTCAAGCCATTTATGTTTACCAAGAAAGGGTCATCTTGATGCGGTATACAAGATCTTCGCATATCTCGAGAATCACAACAAGTCCAACATGGTATTTGATCCAAAAGTAGTGGAACTTGACGAAGGAGCTTTCAACAAGACCGATTGGACCGATTCAGTTTACGGAAACGTGACTGAGGAGCTACCCCGAACGCGCCCGAGCCACTCGGAATGCCGGTGAACATCACATGTTTTGTAGATGCGAATCATGCGGGTGACACAAAGACACGGCGATCGCAAACGGGATTCATTATTTATTTGAACAACGCCCCAATCGATTGGTATTCCAAGAAGCAGAACACTTGCGAGTCATCTACATTTGGGTCAGAGTTTGTTGCCATGCGTGTCGCAGTGGAGAGAATCCGAGCTTTGAGATACAAACTTCGGATGTTCGGTATACCCATTGCAGGTCCGACCGCAGTACTAGGGGATAATGAAAGTGTCATTAACAGTGCATCCAAAATGGAAGCGCGACTGACTAAGAAGCACAATGCTATCTGCTTTCATGCTGTGAGAGAAGCGTGCGCCGCTGGGTGGATTCGAGTTGGCTGGGAGCCGACAGGAACGAATATAGCAGATCTATTTACAAAGATGCTATCATTGCCAAAGCGGAGAGAGCACATGCGACGAATATTTATTAAAGCGGTGAGTCATACCGTGACTAACACAAACGATGGTGGGACATAGCCATCGAGAAGCGCAGGTACTGTCTTCAGTTCCTCCTGAACCTCCAAAATGGTTGGGCGCTCTATAAGTTCAGGTGACGATAGATCATAGCGAGCTGACTGTACATTTCCGGATCAAGAAGCGTATCAACGAAGTAGAGGCACTTTGTCGACGAGAGGAGTGAACGAATTATACAGTGGCACAGGCGGACAGGCTATCCTGTCGGATCGCCAGACCGTTTGCCTAGAGATTGCTAGCTTGGCCAGCTTACAGCCTTTTCTACGCGGTTGCTGGCAAATACACCCGGTTTAGTAACCAAGTAAACGGCACGGAGAGATCGGAGCAACCGACCCTCCATGCTCACTATCTTTTACGTAACAAGCTCGTTATCGATTGTTACCCTTTTACATCTATATTTACACAGTGTGTCGGTGGAAGTTACTCCAGTTCGTTTGCGTATATTAAGGTTGAAGATAGTGGCACTCGTCGCACCATCTCCATGCCACGAGAAAAAACTGAGTAATTGAGGACGCAGGACAAAGCTTGGGACGAAGCACATCGTAGCTACATTGCATACTTTAGATCACCACCTAGCCACCTAGCTAGCACTAGAGCTAGCAAACTAGGTCGGTCTGACCTACGCGAAAATTTCCTTCTTAAAAGCAGGACTAGTTGTTACACCCGATATGAAACCCGAGGCAGCCCATTTAGATAGTGATAACGAGTCACTCGAAAGCATGAGTTCTTCTTGGTTGGTGTACTATACAGGAATGAATATTATATTTCGAGGTTTTATACTAAATTCTAGCATCCCCGTTTTAGAAGCGGATCCGGTGTAAGCTCCCGTGTTGAGGAGGGCTGGCTGTGTCGAATAGCCGACCGAAACAATGAGGATTATTTTGCAAAAATGTCTTGGTTTCCGGTCAAAAGGTAATAGATCCTATCTGGTCTCGAGTGAAAAGTCGCAACTGCTGTCGCAAATAAGTACGAACGAATTCTGTCGTCTTCAACCTGTTTGATAGCGTCGAAATCTCCTGCAAAGATCGAAAAGACTGCATTCTGCCATTTTTTTGGCATTGAGGTTTCTTGTCGGAGTAGTCCAGCTCGCTGAATTGGATATCGTACGAGCGATGCTTTTGCAACCAAACTTGAAACGGTTCTGAACGTCCGAGTTCGGGTGGGTCATGAGTCGCGGGAGGATAGAAACAAAGTTTCCGCACACGCGGATGTTTAGTCGCAGCATTCAATATGCTCATTTGAGGAAACTGCAGTGGAACTTCATCGCTGTACACACCCAGTACGCGAAGCCTTATATTTGTCTGTAGCATTCTGGGCAGGTACCTTACGAGGTCAGCTGTGATGCGTGCCATTTCAAAGTTTCTCAGTGAAGCTCCTTCAACGCGCATTCAGGAGAAGAAACTGCTTGAAAAAACTTCACAAGAAACCTGCCGATTATAAATAGATCCCGTTCAGTGAACCTGGAGAACGCGTAAAAGAAACTTAGTTCGAGTCTCTGTGGACGGAACGATCCATCACTGAGAGCTTGAAGCAGCGGTGCTCTCCAGCCCTTGTTGCAAATAAAGAAGCGAATATTCAACTTCAATGTCTTGACGCTTGCTTTAGCAACAAAGGGGTCAACTTAGACGGTATATCGGATTCATCGACATACATACTATTGAAAACTGGATACATTGAACGGCTCAAAAAACAGAGAACCCCGTCAATACAATCGCAGCTAGGAAAATTGCACGAGTCTAGCGTTTCTTTCCATTTCTATTTTCCAGCCAATCAGCTATTGCTCGTCCTTTGTCATCGAACGAACAGTCAAACAGTTTGATGCCAAATTTTCGATGAGAAACAATCTCCACAGACTGTTCGGCAGATAGAGACCAGTGATGGAAAGCGTACGACCGTGATGGATAGGCACATATGATATGTCTCAATTGCTCCGGTGTAAGAATCATACGATCTAGTTTGTTGTTTGGTTTAACGGAGAAATAATACGAGTTTCCACTCATTTGCAAGTCGTGAGGACCTGTCTCTGGAAGAGAAAGCACACGGAACACCACAGCGCGCAGCGAAGCTGTATCAGCAGGTTTGCCAACGAATAACAAATTTTCTGGACCGTTATTATCACGGCAGCATACCACGCCGAAGAAGTCATCATTTACATTTATAGTGTCGCTTGCTTCGGGTACAACAAATACGCCCGAATAATCTTCAATATAAAGACGCTCGACCTTGTTGGCTTCATCCCAAAAGACGTCAAGGCTTTCGATGCCGTCCAAGTTGCTCCCTGAGACGCTGGATGGAATAAGAAGTCATGTTTACTATTACGAAAAGAATGAGCAGTAACGTGATGATGAAAGGAGCTCGCGGCTTTCGAGCAACGAAGCAACGACAAAAAGATGCATGTTTAGCGGCCTGGCGCAAACGGTGTCTGTAGTCTGTACCGGTACTGCTTGTCCATAATGCGAAACAGAGCCACAGATCGTGCATACAGTCTCACTGCCGCGAAATTGTAGCGGAATACGCAGGTAGAGTAAGGTTATAATATAAAGTACATGAGTTTTTGCGTTGTGTAACTAACTTTAATGCTTTCCGTTCTTCACGACGCAAACCGAAGAAACAGATGGGACGGAAATCGTCCCGTATCTTTTGGCTCGACCGAAGAAATCCTTCACGCAAACCGAAGACAAGAGGACACCAAAGCGTCGTGTCGTGTCTTCGTCAATTCACATTACTCGTCACGTAATAACGATCCTTTCATCGTAAAAGAACAAGATGAGAGGGATACGAATTTATCCCCGTCACCGAATCCGATTCAGGGCCACCAAAACGCGGATTCCAGATCGACAAGAAGATTGCGGCGGTGGCGGCTGCTTTGCTCTTGGTGACCTCGGGGTTTTCGTTGCGAAAAATAGTCCGCGAACGGAGCATGTACCGGAAGTTATTGTTTTGCCTCCAGAAGAGCAAGATGATGTCATGATTCGTCCGAGTTGTGTATCTTACAGTTCGGATCGAACCATTACTGTTATACAGACTTCCATGAAGACGCCCGATCACCAATGGGCGCCCATTCCTTGCGAAAAGGCACAGAATTACAAAGTCGTCGAGCTCAACTCATTTGGGTTACCCGACGCAATTCTACAGACGAATCTTTCGCATGTCGTTTTGAACACAGCAAAATCAAAGGTTTTGGTGGTGCGTTTACGGAGGCAGCTGCTCTCAATTTCAATCAACTCTCTATCAAGGGTAAAGAAACAGTTATGGAACTGTTGTTTGGTAAAACTGGATTGGGGTACACTCTTGGGAGATTCCCTATCAATTCATGTAAGACTTTGCGGCGGCTTGTATCGGTTTGGTATGTTTCTTTCCTTATTTTGTTGTCATCGGCATATTCGCAGGCGATTTTTCAGTAAAATCGTATTCCTTTGACGAAACCGCAGACGATTTCGAGCTAGAAGATTTTGACACAGGAGTTCACCATGATGTGGAATCCGGGATGGTCGATATGGCGCTGCGTGCTGTTTCAACGTTGCGTCAAGCATGGAGCGACGGTGCCGATGATGGCGAGATGTTCTTGTATGCGAGTCCGTGGTCTCCTCCGGCGTGGATGAAGACACCAACATATCATTGGGAGCAAAATGCGACATATTCTAGTATGACAGGAAGTGCAATGCCCAATTGTTTGAAAGACGGTGTTGGCCCGCAATCCGAATATGCTAGGACGTGGGCTCTTTATTTTTCCAAATTTCTGACGGCTTACAAGAATCTGGGACTCTCATTGTCGGCGGTGACTGTTCAGAATGAACCTGAATTTCCGGCGCCGTGGGAGGCTTGTGCGTATGATCCGGAAACACAGCACGACTTTGTGACTCACCATTTAGGACCCAGGCTTCGACAAGACCACCCTGATGTCAAGATTCTTGCATTTGATCACAATAAGGATCACATCAATCAATGGGCGAAGACGCTGCTGAATGAAAGTAGCCAAGCAAAGCCGTTCATTTCTGGAACGGCATATCACTGGTATGCAGGAGGTATGTACTCGTGAGCTTCGTTTTCTGCACAAATTATATTGTATACTCAGCAACGTGTCGCGAAGGAATGGATCGATTATTGGATGGAGCTCTAGGTATCCCTAACATGCATCGCTTACAAGATCAGCTTTTACAGTATGGACTTTTGTCAGAGCACATTGTTCTGGGATCAGAATCGTGTCATTGTCCGACTACGGGCTATGCTGGTGGCAGCATTGAAATCTACTGGTCACGAGCTGAACGGTATGCTCACACTATCCTTGCCGATTTGGCTGCCGGGAGTCACGGCTGGGTGGAGTGGAATCTTATTCTGGATGGTATCGGCGGGCCAAATCACTTGAACAACCTTTGTGAGTCGACTATCCTTGCTGTTCCCCATCGCGCTACAGGCATGGCAAAGATTACCCTCCGCTTCCGCCTTTTGAACATCAAAACCATTTGGCAATATGAGTCTTGGAGATGGACGTACTCGTGAAGAATTGAATGCTTTGGGTTTTCCTGCCAAGTTTCTGGACGCCGGTATAGCTGTTCAGCCTATCTTTTTCTACATGGGCCACATCTCGCGACATGTGCGTCCGGGATCCTATGCAGTGCCAGGTTTGGTCCAGGAAAGTCTAGGCAATGCAAGTAAAATCTTTCGACACGCGGATAGTGTTGTTATGGGCGGTGGTCAAATGACCTGGCCCGTAACGGAATTGAGCTGTCCGTCTGGCCTTGTGAAGGATCAACAAGGCAGCAATTCAAGTGGAACATTGATGATAGGAAGCATATTCAGGTATACGGTCATGATTGGTTGGGAAAGCCGACTACTTCTTGTATTGGGCGTGAACCCGACGCCGATTTGATGGGCTTACGATTGGATGATTGTGATGAAGCGCATGCTGGCAGCTTTGATGTTCTCCTTTTGGTGGATGACCCGGATGGTCGTTTTATTGTGAAGATGTTAAATCCTGTTAAGTCGAAGAAAAGAGACGTTTGTCTCGTTATCTTGGAGCTTCACAATGGAGGTGGAGCGTACGGTCCACGTGGTGGAGGGCAGATAAGCTTGGGAGATTGCGAAAGTGAAGCGGCAAAGTGGTCACTTGATCTCCAAAGCGGGGAGGCATCATCTAAGTACTTTGATGATGAAGTTTGTCTGACGACAGGTTGGCCATTTTGCAGGTAAGCCATTCGGGCAGTCCAAATATCAGGCTCTTTTACCATATTCTTACAATAATTGGTTCTTTTTAAAATCAGATGGGAGCTTTCAAAACTCCGGCTGGTGATAATACAGTCGTTGTTTTGAACGAGGCGAATGATCCTGCCAACTTCGCGCTAAGAGACGGTGATAATGTTTTAATAACGTCTTCGATACCGCCCCGTTCGATGCAGACGATATTGATTAGCTAAGGGTTTCCTTAATTATCAAATAGTGTGTTATAGTTGACTATAACGTTTACCACACATGTATCATTCCATGGCGATTCGGTAAGAAACCGACTTTTCTGGTCGTAGCATCCGTATACTGGCAACGAAGATGCAATAACGAAGATATGTATATGTATAATTATTATTCTGCGCTTACAAGCTCGGAAAAGCAAGCTTATAGATCAATGCAAGGTAAAAAAGGGCCCGAAGAAAATTGCTTCGTTTGCTATACGTGACCCAATGGGGACTTTGTCCGAAATGCCAGTCGACTCTCCAGAAGATGCAAGAGGGAAGCTGAAGCACATGCCAAAATCGCGTCGCTTCTTGAAGCATGATTATCGCAGCAGCCAGCACTCGGACCGCCGTTGAACGCAATAAGGAGTCTTTCATTGGGCTTCGAAGTCGATAGTGACCGATGCGAGAGGCGTGCCAGAAGAGTTCAAAATGAAAATAACACAGCATGACAACATCAGCCTCGATGCCAACTTAAAACGAAAACACAGCAACGACAAGGCAATTCCAATTGAAACGATGCCGAGTATTTCTGCGCCGTTTGGCATGGCAAAGAAAGTGTGCTGACGAAACCACGGCTTTGTGACGCACTGCATTTCACCTTTGCCCAACCAAGAATATGCCGAATTGCTGAAACTTTACCATCATGCCACCAGGGGTGAAATGCTTTCGCCCCTGGTACTGCATGAATGGGACCATGTCTAGCGGCTCTTGCACAATAATCGAGGTCCTCTCCTCCGCCTGTCTTTGGATAGCTCAAATCAAACCGAAGACGACTCGTCCGGGCTTTGACACAGAGATTTGCGGTTACACCCACGGAGGATTGCGCATGTGCTCCGCAACCGTGTAAGTGCCAGCCATATCACCAGCGACGAGAGCGTGGGTCAGCCAGTTCATCGGCAAGGGCATCTTGGTCGAGCCAACATAAACACTAGCAGCGGGCCAACGCATGATCGCACCGAGATAAGCGTCTAGTAAGCTCTGGTCGGGTTCAACGTCGTCATCAAGAAGAACAACATTATCTGCCATACTCAGAGCCATCCCAAAGTTCCTTGCAGCTGAAGCACCCACGTTCCGTGGTATTCCGGTAGCGGTAAACTGTTCCAGGACGTTCACTTGGTAATTCTGTGCAACAGTCTGCATATCGCGTACGATTGGCGCGTTATGGTGGTTTGGATTGTCTAGGACAAGCCAGAAGCTAACTTGCGCTGGCCATGAAGCCCTTAAAGCTGTTATAGTCCGTAGCTTTTCAACATCGCAACGATACGTCGGCACCACAACATCAAGACACATGCGAGGTTTCACGGAAATCGATCGTTGAATATCAGATCCATCATCCACTTTTAAGTGATTAAAATCGTTGACAGCTTTCAGGACAACTGAAATTGCCGAAGATAACATATTCCCTTCAAAGCGAATACTCTGCTTAGTGTACCGCGCTGAATGCTTTCCTCCAATCGTGTTTACTAGCGAACAATCCAAAGCAAACATAGACGACCCAAGACGCTTATAAAGCTCAAACAAGAAGGGATCGCCACCTTGATTCGTGAATCTTGGTGGTAGAACTGATCCACCGAATGTCTCAAAGTGCCACTTATGTATAACTGGGAATGTTGGGAATCCTTTGAACAATTCGTCAAGGAATGCGACGCATGCAGCACCCAAAGGAAGTTTTCTATCGAGCGCAATTTTGATAAACTTGTTTTCAATATTTTCCTGCCAATGAGCGGTCTTGATCACCACGTCATCGCCCAAGAGGCATGTAAAGTCCGCCCAGTACTTTTCGTACGCCCGTTGCGCCAACAGTCCCCAAATCTTGCAGATTTTCCTTGCAGCCCACTGAATACCTCAACCTCTACGGGTAAGTCGATGCAGATGGATCGAATCAACGCTCCATTCTTAAGGTCTTCATCGTCGTCGTCTACTCCAAATAACAATAGAGGAGCATGAGGCGCCGGCCTCGACGTGGCCAAAATGGATTCGTACATTCTCTTCAAACGGTCCGCACATTCTTGAATTGGTTCATTACGACCGGCGCGAATAGGAATAAGAAGCACCCATCTGTAGGGCCCAGGCCTAATTTTGTCCTGGCTAACACTGTATTTGCTAGCGAATTTATCGGTCTCTCTGTTAGTGAAAGCAGGATTCTTTTCTGCAGTACAATGGGCCGACGCAAAACACTGGCGTAGTTCTGGGTCATGTCGACAGGCAAATTCTACTTCTTCGTAATTGATAATGGAATCCCAGAGTGGAGCCTCGACAGGGCTCTGTGGTTTGCATTCGACAAGAGCTTCCGGTTCCATGTCCTGAACGCCTAGACGCTTCCAGATTCTTGACATGCCCTTTTGAAGAGACTCGTCGTCTCGGGTCAATTCCTCATAGTTCACCACGCACCTCACGTGATCTTGCGTTCTTTTCAAGTAAGAATCATAGCACGAACGATAGCGGTCGAAAATCGTTGCATATCTTCTATGTTGATATGAACCCTGCAATCTTGGTAAGACTTTGTCATGTACATTCCCGTTTGAAACGAACGACACGCGCTCACATAGGTTCGGAGAACATTTCTTCGCTGTAGTATGATTTTCACTACATCCGGATCGTCCAGAACACGTCGGGAGTAGGCTTCCTCCACCGTAGCTAGGGGTACTGCACGCTGCAGGTAATGATTCGGAAAGCTTTGTAGCCCACAGCTTTACACAAAGACGTGCTTGCGTCATAATATTTCGAAAAGTTTCGGTAGTCAAAGATAAAATCCAAAAGCCATCGGGGTTGACATCTCGGCTTTCATAATCCCAATAATGCCGTTCAAAGTCTTCTTTGTAATACGCGTGCACACAATTTTCGTTGAATACTTCGTTGTGCATGAGAATCTCTGGATGATTGTAGAGCATCCCGCACAGCCAGTTACTCCCGGTGCGTTGATAGCAGAGCACGACAAAGGGCGTGGCGACATTCTCCTCTTGAAATAGTAGGACGCGACGGACGCGTCGTAGAAAACGCGTCAATCGTCGCTTGTGCACGGCGGGAGGATCCAAAACGAGGCCGCCGATTCCTGTCATTCTCTTTAGTATCAATTGCGATTGCTAGTCTCCAAAACATATAAGAGGATGCCATCCTAAATGCTTGCTTGTTTTCAACGTTCGCAACAAGAGAACCAGCCGACAGTGTCCCCAGTCGACATTCTTACGAACCCTGCAGATGATTCGGTGCTGAAAACGTCCCTTTCTGTAGCTATCGTACTTCAACGGATCCTCGTGACATTCTGGAGAGCCCTCCAGGGTTCTCCAACATGACAATTGCAACAGTTAAGAGTTGCGTGTTGCGTGGCAGATTTTGATTGAACGATGAATTTTTTTTGTAAAAGCGCAGCTTGTCTTGTAGTGGTACGACTTTATTGTGTTTTGTACCTAACGTATCGACAACTACCGTCTGTTGTCGTAAGGAAACGGACGAGAAACCAATGAACAAAACAACAAGCAACACAAAAACAAGAAGCAGCTCACTCAACATGAAAAACCGAGGAACTAGGAGATTCCTGAGAAAAGGATCAAAACGTTTTCAGTTATTGCTTTCACCTATCAAAGAACATAATCAACTCGCAAATTCGCCAATTGACCACCTCGAGAGGCCGAAGGATATTTACAAATGGGCAAGACAACTCGAAAAGTGGAAGATGCCGATGACGCGGAAAGTCCTAGAACAACCGTTGAAGAAAAGGTCAATTCATCGAAAAGGACTCGATTTGACGTTCCAGACGTGACGGTATCTGACTTTGCTGAACTGGAAACTCTTCACCGTAAGTGCCAGCAGCCGTTATTCGATGCACCTCAAATACAACTGCTCTCATTTCTCACCGACCTGCGATGTTTGTTCTGTCCTGTAGCCTACGGCGCCCTTCCCGGGGAAATACTTTCTTCTCCGAACATCAAACCAGTTCAAACGAAAGAATTGTTCGTCCATCGGATATTCTCCCGACGATGACGCCTGGCTTCACATTTTGGGCTACTGCAATGGTCGTGATTTAGCTGGTGTAAGTCTTAAAGTATCGAGCATGTTTCCTGCCCTGTCTTGTAAGCCATTCTCACCACGCGTTCATCGCCTCGATTCCGTTTACTTATTGAAATTCGTAGTTGGTCGGTGTTTGTCGATATTTTTACGTAGGTAAGGTAGTTTGTATAAACATTCGAATCAGAAACGAAGGAAAAGGCTCACCTTTTCGCCCTTGTCTTCGTTGATCGCAGCCGGTCATTCACCTGAACTTTGGAGAGACCTTGTTTTGCTGAGGTGTCATGTTGAAAAGCGGGCCATTACGAAAGTGGGACCAACTTGGAAAGACACCTATGTTAGGCTATTTCACCCCGAAAGAGCGATTCATCCTCATAAACCAATGAGCATGCCTGGAATATACTCGGATACTCTTTATCGTTTGCACTCGTGTCGATCGTTTTGTATTCCAAAAGGTACGTTGATTATTAGTGGTTTCCGCTTGGTTTCCCTTCATCTCTTGCTTACACACAGTCTGTCATAGTTTGGCTGGATCGATCCAAAACGGATACATTGGAACGAGTTTCAGTGAATGATCTAAGTATATCTGAATTCAAATCTCGCAACGAAAAGCCAAACATTCCCGTTCTAATTGAGGAGGCCGCCAAAACCTGGAAAGCGTTTGAAAAGTGGAACCGCAAAGAGTACTTGATGGAACATTCGTCGGGTCGCACCTTTAGAACGACCAGTGGTGTGGCGCCCTTCCTGCAAATTTTACTTTGGACGCCTATTTTGAGTATTGTGAATCGGCGATACTGGAAGAGGCACCCTTGTATTTGTTTGACCGAACTGCTTTGGAGCCCGGATCGCATCTGTGGCATGATTATATGGATGACCTGAAGCGCTCTTGTCCCTACTGGGACTCGGAACTTATGCAATCGAATGGACATGATTTGTTCCAGGTTTTGGGAGAAGGAAGACGACCCGACCATACATGGCTGATAGCTGGTCCGAAGAGAAGCGGATCTGTTTTTCACATAGATCCAAATTGCACTCATGCTTGGAATGCGGCTATCTGCGGTAGAAAACGCTGGATATTTTATCCGCCAGGGTGACGCCGCCAGGTGTTCATCCTAGCGATGACGGAGATGAAGTTACACTACCTTTATCAGTGGGAGAGTGGCTTTTCCAGTTTTGGGATGAACATGTGGGGCGTAAGAAGTCTTCTCCCATACATGAGCGACCATTGGAGTGTACCGCCATGCCAGGAGATGTTATTTTGTGCCCCACGGCTGGTGGCACTTGGTGGTAAACCTTGACGAGATAAATATTGCAATCACGCACAACTATGTTAGTGATAGCAACCTCTCGAACACTCTCAGATTTTGGAGACAAAGCTCGAACAAATCAGTGGGTGTCGAGATAGACAGGAAAGCATAAAGCCTGAGCATCTTTCGAAGGAGTTTAGAAAGGCTTTAAAACAACAGCTCCCAGATCTTCTCACCAAGGCCCTGGAAGTACCGACGTGGACGTGTCGAGCTTGGAAAAGTGCCGAGGTGCCGAGAAAAGTGTCATCGAACAAGCAAAAGTAGCAGCTCCGTCGTCGTTTTCTTTCTCTTTTATGTGAGAACGAGATCGGGTTGAAATCGCCTAGATGCGTTGCAGCTACAAACAGAAACAGGGACGAGAACGTCGCATATGTAGAAACTACTGGGTGTCGATCATCATGTTCAATGAATAGATTGTTAAAGGTTTATTTCTATCGTATACGCCAAACCAAGTTCTTTACAGGCTGACTTCCTGTTGATGGAAAGTCATACGGCATGGGCTGTATCCGTTCAAGCCGTGCCGATTCGATTCCGGCTTCCTCAATGCCTTTCAGGCATAGTCTCGCCATCTTTACAGGAGTCAAAGTCGCGCTGTTTGTTGTCGTCCATAGTAGACCACCATCTTTAACAAGCGTCACTGCGAGCGCCACAAGTTCATCCAAATCGTTTTGACACTCCATCGTTTCTTTTTTTCGACCTCCGACGCTGGAACTTGGAGGATCGAGGATAACTATGTCATATTTTTCTCCTCGCTTAGCTAGACGCTCAAGCCAATCAAAACAGTCTCCGTAGATGCAATCATGTCGTTCGTCGAATGGAATGTTATTTGCCTTGAAGTGTTCAGGTAGTCGACCTAGCCATTTCTGAGAGAGATCGAGACTCACTGTGGAAGCTCCAGCAGAGGCAGCAGCAACAGAAAACGCTCCGGTATGAGCAAAGCAATTTAGGACGTGTGTATTTTCGTCACAGTTCTGTGTGAGCCACGCCCTCTGAGGACGCTGGTCAAGAAAAATACCAGTAGAAAGATCCCTATCAAGGCTCACGACATACTTGACGCCATTTTCGAGAACAGTCAGATTACCTTTCAATGGCTGTCCTTCAAGCAAGCGAGGCTTGATGCC
The DNA here is from genome assembly GCA_026008555.1 of Fistulifera pelliculosa. Classification (NCBI taxonomy): domain Eukaryota; phylum Bacillariophyta; class Bacillariophyceae; order Naviculales; family Stauroneidaceae; genus Fistulifera; species Fistulifera pelliculosa. The sequence goes on along the minus strand of BROJ01000159.1, from coordinate 10,028 downwards.
CTCCTGCGATCCCATCGCGCTTCGATCTTGGCGGGCTTCCATGTAATAAACGCCTACAGTTTTTCCGTCGTGTATCGACGGAAGGGGTCCTCGTGGATGTTGCGGGTCGTGCTGTACAAACAACCACCTGTCATATCGGTCGACCGTCCAGCCAGGGATACCATCCGCAATTCCATTGATTTCACGATAACACGTTGTCAAAGGGTTATCCATTAGACCGGATCTTCCACGAAAACGACCTTGTTTGAAGAGATCTGTGCTTCGTTCTACCAAAACTGCGATATCGTCGGGAATAAGAGGAATGGTATACGTGACTGTTTCATCGCATATCAGACTGGAGACAGACATTGAGCCACAATGGATGAGACGCCGGCGGGCTCTGCGGTCAAGAGGATTTGCGGACGGGTCACCTCGAATACCATCATTGTATTTTGACTGAAGGACATCTATAATGTTGCCACATGCAGACCCGTGGTCCGGTACAGTCGCTTTCACCGTGTGGACAGTATCTTCGAGGCGTCCTTTTCGCATCCGTGATAACTCCTCAATCACCATCGATTCTTCCATTCCTTTGGAAGGTTTGAGCTTTGATTTTGAAGCAACAAAGCCTCCCGTCCCGAGTACCGCAATATATTCTGTAAGCTCAACAAAAACATTTGCAGAGTTTGCTTTAGGGCATAGTAATACCAAACCCGAATCGTCAACGTCGGCAGCCCCAGCCAGGGCAGTCCAAAGGTTTCCACCACGAATAGGCATCCCTTCTTTGGCTTTCAAATCTTTGAGCCAGGAAACAACAGAAGGACGAGTGTAAGGTGCAAACGATGCCATGTTGGACTGGCGCTGACGGCGAGCAGCAATACGACGAAGGTTTTCTAGTGTCGTCGGGTCCAAATCCTCTTCGTTCCATTCGGGCACCGATGCACTCTCTGAAGCTGAAGGTTCGAGCTGTAAGGCATCGACGGCCTCCTCTTCCTCATAGTCTTCATCTATCATCACATCCAAGACTTCAATTTCATCTTCGTCAGTTATACCATCCGATGCATCATCGTCGTCGTCCACAAATGTGATTGATTTCGATTTAGGTACTTCCTCTTTTTCCTCTGAAGCGTTGTACTCTTCAATCTCCTCCGGGGTCATCCATGCAAGAATATCGCTTTCGTCATATTCCAAGACATCTTTGGTTCCATCTTTCTCTTGAATCACGACCCGATGCTTTTTGCTTTTTGTGTCTTTTTTGCGATAACTACTCTCGGTCTCTGCTTTTTACTGGACGCTCCGCCACCCCAAGAATAGCCCAACCAGCTGGCTTCTCAATCAGATACGCGTAAGATCCACTGCCTTCTTCGTCACTCACGCGTATTCTCCCGACAATCTGTGGCTCAACACCGCCCATGAGGGGATCGCAATGTTGAGCCGAAGGTACCATTCCAAACTCCTTTGCCAGAGCCATGACATCGGGCAGCGAATCTCGCTTATCTTCTTCCTTTTCTTTGGGAAGATCCTGCTTGCTCCAAGCGCTCCCTCTGGCTTTTATACAGATATGTCTGCTTCGGATTCTCGACGCGTTTTCGTGACCGACGGTATTTGCTTTTTTAGTATTGGCACTTGCCAATTCAGAAGCAGGAGTGTTCTTTAGTTTCTTGCTCAATTCTCCTATTGTGATGGATTTCGTTCGCTTGGGGATCTTTCGTTTGTCTTTATTCTCGAGAGGAGAACTTCCCAAGGCAGTTGTCGAGGATGCTGCTGGCGTCCGTACGGAAATCTTTGGAGGTGTCGTTAACGATTTTGTCGGTGCGAAAAGGCTAGCTGGGCCAGCACGCCCAGTAGATGTATGTGTCTCCATAATATCATATTGTTTGGCAATCAAACTTCGAGAAAGAGGCTGAAAAAGTTTTGGAAGTTGCAACCGAGACAGTTGCGTCTTCTTTTGGTTTTGTTGTTGATGGCATTATTGTTCCGAAAAAAGTCGGCGAGGAAAAATGGGTGGTGTTGTCGCGTTCTCTGATCGTGAATCAGGAGTCACGAGTATATCTCTGTACTCTGTAACAGTGGTGTTGCGCGGTTTAAGTGACCGACCGTTCTTGATTCTATAAACTTAGACATGAGTAAGATCATTATTATTTTAGAGCAATGTTTAACTACTATGTTTCATTGCTTAGCTTTCTTTGTCTTTGCTTTCGGAGTAGGAAGGTTGGAGGCGAACAAGTAAAAGACGACACAAAGGACATGTCCGGCAAAGTAGAACGACTTCCAAATGGCCCAAGATCGATCCAACGCCAAGAGAACAAACGCCGATACCATGTAACTGGCCGAAGCTGCGGTCAGAAACGTGCAAAGTAAGCCATACAGACTCCACTTGCTCGTCGAGAACAAGGGAGAAATCTTCTTGCGTCCTAATCGCTCGCACACGGTCAACAACGGAACGGACAAGAAGAAGAGGTAGTAACCAGGATAGAATCCATGCCAGAACGCGGAAAGACTGTACACCGCCAACAGACTTCCGTTGGTTCGAATGTAAACGTAGCGATTGAGCCAAAGCGAAGTCTTCTTGTTCCACGACCTCGACAATACACTTAGACTCGGAGCTGTCTCAAACTCGAAAATGTCCACATTGTTGGAGATATCCCATCCTTTAGCCTCGCCCTTTTCATCGAATCCTTCAAATCCAACATACCAGATATTGTTGGCACCTTCCGCATTCTTCCATGCAAAGTAATACTTGTGACGATGAAAAAAGAGTCCAATCATGAGGTAGGCCATGCGTTTGAACCACGGCTGTTGAAGAAACGCTGCCGAGACGACGACGGGTAGATTCTTTTGCGGGTCCGTCGGATCTTGCAGGAAATTTGGAGCCAATGACGACAAAGGCTCCCATGCAGTACAAACTAATCAAAACGGTTTGAGTGACGGCCACACATTGCTTGGAATCTTTCCTTTGGGCTTGCCATCCGGCGTGTAGAGCAGCGTTCCATCGCAAGCATTCTTGTAGCTAATGAACTCGTACGCTGGTCCTGCCAAGATATTGGCAAAGCAAAAGTTGTAACCGAGAAATTCAATGAAATTGGGCATTTCCTTAAGTGCCAACGGCGCACATTTCTGTGCAGCCCGATTCTCCTTTCCTTGGCCAGGACTTCCCATCGTACAGATTAAAGGCCATCATGTACAATTTTTGCGTCAAAATCATTTGCGCTCCAGTAAAATCCAAATCCCAACCCAAGTAGTTAATGTACTGACGATGCAAATGACCAAAGACCAAGTACAAGAGCACAAAGGTCGGCACGAGCTTGCACGAAAGGCTGCGGGGAGTGTAATGAACATGGCGTAGGCAATGACACAGTTGATGAGCTGATGAATCCACTGAACACCAATGGTAAACTGCAAGAGAAAGGCGCCAAAGAAAAGGAAAAGAGATGACGCATGGTTCCGTAGGGAGCAAATTCATCATCATGCCCAATGGGTAACAAAGAAACAATCCCAATGTGTAATTGAGTGTTTCGACATCGAATCCGATGCTGTCGGCGAGATTTTGGACGTAAGTTGTGACAAATGCAGGAACTGTGTGTATGTAGATTGGTAGGGAGAAAGACAGAAAAATAGGAGTGAGAAAGAGAGCGTTGCGCAAACAAGAAAATCGGATTGCGTCATCATTTTCTTACGTACCAAGAACAACCGTCGGCTCAAAGACTTCTCGAAGACCGTAAATGGACTCGAGTCCTTGATCCAGAACGGAAGTAAACGCTTCCGGAAGCTCCATGATGATGCTGTACTGGCAACAAAAAGAGCAATGTTGTCAATGGCAGTCGTCGCTTCATCCATCTCACGCACGAATCTCCTCCATTCATCACAACATCTTCACGAAAAGGAGGAGAATCTCGAACGACGTCAGTGCCCTTCAAGGGGTGTCGAAGGACAGACCAGGGATGACAGACAGACGGACGCGTACTGTCGCTGGCTGAGTAGTAGTTACGTACCGGTATCCAATACTAGTAGTACTGGTTGCCGGTGCGTTTTAGTTTGAATACGACGTCAAGGAGAAAGCGAGTGACGGACACGCAGTGAAACGTCTCACATCACTTTTGTCGCCGTGTTTCGAATGAATGAATTGTGAGAAATAGAACTTTTCACATAAAAGTTCGAGTGAATTAGATACAGTTTCATTTAGATTCAGCTTGTTATTTATAATACAGTCAGCTGCATCAATTGACGCTGTCACCACCGCCAAGAAAATTCACACAAGGGCCACAGTAATCGCTGCTGTAGAAACGAAGGACTTCGGAATCACTTTCCTGAATGCAAAATGTTTTGTATCCCTGTTGCGTCGAGTAATGGCAAACATACACCATATCTTTGCCACCACACGGATAGTCGGATGACTGGCAATAGCAGGAATCGGCATCCTCTCCTTCTTGACTTGGTTCATTCTCGGGCTGGTCGTTCGAAATACTGTTCATTCGACGTTGTGTTCCGCAGTCGGTCTCGACCGTGACATCATCAAGTCCGTAACTTTCATCATTAATGTCATTCACAGTCATGACTTTGAATCCAAACACCAATTCATGATTGTGGTTCGTCCACCACCGCTTGAAAATCACCAATTCAATGTCATACCAATGTTCCGATTCAAAGTGATCACGCTCACTCTGTCGTAACTGCGATCGCGAAGAGTAATGGTTTCGTCTTGGTGGTACAGTGTTGCATTAGTGGTCAAGTCCAGGTTCATCCACGAGTTTTGAATGCCCAGTTGAAGCGTGTCTTCGACAGATCCTCCGTCAATGTCATAGAGTTTGAATCGAATGGTGATCGAGTTGGCTTCTTTGGGAATGTGGAACGTTTTCTGGACTTCGGAATTGTCGCTTCCAAGTCGACCCAAGAAATTTCCAAGTTCTTGGTTGCTGGATTCGATTCCTCCTCCTTGCCACGACAAGGCATCACCAGGTGATTCAAAGGTTTCTTCGTGAATTGCCCCGCATTTGATTTCGTTGGTCGTAATGACAATTTGATCCTCGGTATCGTCTTGCATCTGTCTATTATTACCAAAGAAGCAGCACTTTCCGTGCCACTGCTGCTGAGACAGAAACTCTCGTCGGATAGATCGCAGGAATTGTAAAAAGAACACGACCAGATCTCCTGCGGGAGGCTGGATAGCATTCGAGCAGAGTGGTGGCACGGTCGGCGAGACATCCATCAGTCCTTGAAACGAACTGTCACGACAAAAAGAGCAAGCTCTGCAACGCCGTCCCGCACTTGGCAGTCAAAGTGAACTTTCTTCACTGACGTTCGTCCTTTCGTTGCATACCATCTTCTTGTCGACAGAATGCTCGTAATACGATCCAATCAAATCCACGGATCCATCTGGAGTGCCCCATGATTGCTTCACTTTATACGAGACGCTTGTAGTCTGTTGACTAACAATCACAATTGGATTCGACTCGTACATACCAGGCTTTCCTTTTCAGTCGAATCACTATCCAGACGGGCTTCTTGTTTGCAGACCACCAGTGAAGTGCTGACAACATCCAGCTTTCCAGTGTCGGGGCACAAAGATGCTTGATCACAGAACGATTCGTCTCCAGGGTCACATGGAATTCGAAACGTGAACAATAACGTGGTACTTCGTTCATTCTTGCTGGCTTCACAAAACGACGGCATGCTGCTGGTGATATCTGTCGTGCCTTGGAATGATGTATTGGTAACAAACATGGCAACTTCCGCAACACCTTCTACACATCTCGCCGTGAACTCTTTCGTTGAATCGGTGATGTTTGTATTTCGAGAACAAATCATTTCTTCATCTCCTTTGAAAACAACGCTGATCATATCCAGACTTTCGTTGTTGTTGTTGGTTGCCCAGGAATTCACGATGGAAAAGGTGACAGTAGAGACTCTTTGAGTTATGATTTGGACAGGCATGGATGAATACATAAAGGGACCGTCCTGAGACACAGATGTTCCTTCCAAGTGGGCCTCTTGGACGCAAATGGAATCACCGACAGTCAGAGTAGGGAGCAAAGTGGGGGACAGAGATGGGTTTGTGGATTGCAAGGAACTAGGCAGTTCAGTGGATATACTGGTTGCTATGCTTGGAGATCCGCTGGGTGCATTGCTTGGAGACGCACTTGGTGTTACGCTTGGAATATCTGTGACAGCTTCAACTGGAGATTCACTCGGTGCGTTTTGGAATCTCACTTGGCGCTATGTTTGGAGACATTGACGGCTCAGTCGAAGGAAAAGAGGAAACACTGGAACCAGGAGAAGCGGACGGTCCAGCTGAAGGGACAGAAGAGACACTGGAGCTGGGAGGCGCAAAATCTTTCACCGAGGCAGAGACAGCGAACTGGGAGAACTGGAGGTCCAACAGAAGGAATCACTGTGAGACCAGAGCTAGGAGAACCAGACAGTTCAGCTGAAGGGACAGAGGAGACATTGGAACTGGGAGACGTGGAACTGTTCACTGAAGGAGCAGTTGTGATAACAGAACTCGGAGAGTCAGACGGTCCAGCTGAAGAATCGGAAATTGGACCGGAACTCGGCAAGCCAGACGGTGCCGACGAAACGAACTTGGGGCTGGTACTAGGAGAGCCTGATAGATCAAATGAAGGACTAGAGCTTGGACTGAAACTTGGCGCAGATGATAGCTCTGAAGTAGGCGTGAGAGACGGTTCACCACTTGGCGCCTCTGTTTGTCTGGCGCGTGGTGTAGAACGTGGTACTTCTGTTGGATTGAATGACGGAAATCCGATTGGTAAAGAGCTTGGCATGAAACTAGGAGTAGAACTGGGCTCGTCACTTGGCATCTCCGTTTGGGCTACGGTTGGAGAGCCACTCGGAGCTAAACTCGGCAAACCGCTTGGATGCGCGGTTGGTTCTTGTGTCGGATTGGTCGATGAAAGGACACTTGGTGAGCTACTCGGCATGATACTAGGAGGAACTTGGCTCGTCACTTGGTGATGCAGTCGGGATGGAAGATGGAGAACTGCTCGGCTGTAAACTCGGTAGAACACTTGGCTCTCCACTAAATGATGACTCGGAGCTCCGCTTGGCACAGAACTGTCGGTTGGAGTAGAGCTTGGTACTTCGCTTGGGGCTTTCTCTCCTTCAAACGTTGGTGCTGAAGTTGGAAGCAAGCTCGGCAGATTAGACGGGCCAATACTAGGAGTGATTGTTGGTTCAGCACTCGGATCAAGACTTAAGGCGACGCTCGGTACATTGCTAGGCTCTTGGCTAGGGCTAATAGAAGGTGGAGTACTTGGAGCTACCGAGGAAAGCTCGAAGGGGAATGCTCGTGTTTCTGGTCGGTTTGTGGGTGGGTGCTAAGCTTGGAATGGCGCTCGGAGCAACGCTGGGCCTGATAGTTGGTGTGAACTCGGCGACAAGCTGGGTTCAGAACTAAGAGACTCAGACGGCGTGAAGCTTGGCACGCCACTTGGTGAGCTGCTTGGCGTTGCTGACGGTGCTCGACTAGGCGAGACACTTGGAGGTGTTGTAGGAAAAGCAGAAGGACTTGATGAAGGCGTTGTACTGGGTACAACTGTAGGAATGTTACTCGGAAAGCCACTAGGTACAGCGGATGGATCAATTGTGGGGACGGTAGTTGGTGTCTGGCTCGGAATTCCGCTTGGAATGCTACTTGGTGCTCCAGAGGGCAAAACCGATGGTGACTCTGATGATACAAGAGTAGGCAAAGCTGTTGGAAATGTGCTCGGAGACATGCTGCTGCGGAGCTCTGACTGAGTTGGTACCGCGCTCGGTGCAAATGAGTCGGTCGGAATGGAGCTTGGCCCCTCGCTCGGAGCTTTTCGCCCTCAGTGGTCGGTTCATACGTAGGGATCTGACTTGGCGATGTCGACGGTTGAATGGAGGACGTGCCGTGGGCCCTGTTGTTGGTTTTGTGCTCGGAAGCCCTGTAGGCGAAGAAGTCGGTTTGTCGCTTGGAACTTGAGTGGGCCAGGACGACGGGGCACTGCTTGGAGCATATGTGGGGTCTTGCTAGGAGAAAACTTGGCTCGATGCTGGGAGGAATCGATGGAAGACCTGTCGGCGACAAAGTTGGGACAGAAGTAGGATCATTACTCGGAGAAGAGCTTGGTATGCTTGATGGTTCAGTTGTGGGTATGATACTCGGGGTGCTGCTCGGATCGCTTGAAGGCGTTGTCGACGGCGACTCTGATGGCAAAGAGGTCGGTGGTTTTGTCGGAAGCGAACTTGGGGTCATGCTCGGCTTGCTGCTCGGCTCTGCACTCAACGAAGCAGACGGCGCCCCGCTTGGTTCAAACGTTTCAGTTGGAAATGAGCTTGGTACCTCACTTGGTGCTTTTCTCCCTCGAACGTTGGTTTGAATGTGAATTCGGCTCGGGGATGCAGAAGGTTGCAAGGAGGAATACGCAGTCGGAGTAGCAGTCGGGCTTCTACTTGGAACCACGGTAGGGCTACTTGTTGGAGCCATTGATGGCACCGAAGAAGTCACAGACGAAGGGACGCTACTTGGATTTTGCTTGGCTTACCAGAAGGTTCGTTGCTGAGAGCAGTAGTTGGCGTTGAACTTGGCACGCCTGTTGGTCTCGAACGTGGTTGTCCGCTTGGTTGAGCGCTCGGATTGATGCTTGGCCCTCCAGATGGGGACGAGCTTGGAGCAGCATTAGGACTTCTGCTTGGAACATTGCTTGGCGCTGCGGTTGGCTGTGACGTCGGTTTGCCAGTCGGAGAACTGCTCGGTCGTACAGATGGGCTTGGGGTTGGAAGAAGACTTGGCTCCTGACTGGGGTGACCAGTGGATAGAGCTGTTGGAGCATTCGAAGGCCTACCGGACGGTACAAGACTAGGTTCATCAGTTCGAATAACAGCAGTAGGGTTGCTTGATGGGGACAATGAAGGTCTGCTGGAGGGAGTGCTGCTTGGTTTCTCCGAACGCATGTACGATGGATTGCCCGTTGAACCTGACTTTCTCCACCTGATGGTTCCATGCTTCGCTGCTCACTGGGACTGCTAGAGCCAAAGCGCAAAGGGTCCACGGATCTAGAGCCATGCGGGCTGTCACTCGGATACTGGGTGGCTGTTGGTGTACTTGAGGGAAAAGAAGTTGGGAAATGTGACGGAGAGACGCTTGGTATAGTCGTCGGCATACTACTCGGGCTCTTGGAGGGCATGCTAGATGGTGCTTCACTAGGAATAGCAGAAACAGTCAGAAGGGCTTCCACTTGAATTGGAGCTTGGAAAAGCTGTTGGTTCGCTTGACGGGAAGCTTGAGGCAAGCTTGTTGGTGCTTTAGTCGTGTGCTGGCAGCGGAGGTAGAGTGACAATTTCGGGAATGCCCTCCCTGACGGTTCCACAGATGGGTTGACAGAAGGATGAAAGCTGGGCATAGATGTAGGGTAACCAGAAGGCGCGATAGTTTGATGCTGACTTGGCTCGACCGTGGGCTCATCTGAAGGCTTTGCGGTTGGAGAAGCACTAGGGATAAATGTCGGTTCTCCAGATGGCTTTATACTTGGTTCGCCTGAAGGCCCACTTGTTGGCTGTTCTGTTGGTGAACCTGATGGGAGAATGCTAGGCGAAGAGCTAGGCTGCATACTAGGACTAACTGGGGCACCAGAAGGAGTTGTACTTGGTGACGGTGTCGGGAAACCATCTGGGATTTTTGGTCTTAGGGACGGAAAAGGATTGGGTTGAGCTGTGGGCCCTTCTGAAGGTTTGGGGCTTGGTTGAAAACTAGGAGAGATCGACGGCTTTAGTGTTGGCCCCGTAGAGGACGAGAGCTGGGATAATAGGTGGGATCAATGCTCGGAGAAGTACTTGGTGTTGCACTTGGTTGACTTGAAGGGACTGAACTAGGGCGAATATTTGGAGAAGCCGACGGTTTGGTGGTAGGATCGTTTGATGGACTTGCAGTCGGTTCATCGGTGGGGCTAGCTGAAGGACTCGGCTTATCTGTAGATTCTTCCGAGGTTTTGAGCTTGGCGATGAGGCTGGTGGCTGCGTCGGAAATGAAACACCAGTACAATCGCAGGGCAACTCATGGAGTAGGCACAAGT
>BROJ01000158.1:0-19399 GCA_026008555.1 Fistulifera pelliculosa | reverse complement strand
GAATGCGAGATTGTCGGTCCAGAGTACGACAGTGATAATGCACGAGTATTCCAGCAATTAGTACAAGTTTTCGAGATACTGAAGGCTGGACGTACGTTGCAGAAAAGGAATCTATGCAAGAACAAGATGGTCGGAAAGCATGGAAACGTCTTTGTTATCACTATGACGGACCACACGCAGTTGAAAACGCATCGCACTTGCAACGAAGGAATTGGAGTCATTGTACTACAAGAACGAAGCAGTATTTCCGCTTGAACGCTACATTAATCGATGACGAATTGTTTCAGGATTTTGGCACAAAATGGCGCAGGAAATCTGAGCGAGAAAAGTGCGAATATTTTTCCAGAACATCAATACGGCTAATGAAGGCGTCCGCATTCAAGTGGGAAATCTAGCTGGAGATGAAAAATGCATGCAAGATTTTACCACAGCATCGGCAGTTCTTTTGGAGAAGATCGGGATTTTAGGTATTTTCCAAGAAAAAGGAACAGTTTGTTACGAATAATCGCAAGGTTGCGAAAGCAAATGCCAAGAAGAATAACTCAGGAGGAGATAGAAACAAGAAGCAGAAAGATAAAGGCAAGGGAGGTCAGCCAAAAGGTACTTTCAATCTTGAGACAAAGGATGGCAAGACACTTTGCAACGGAGTCGACGTAACAAATCCGAAGAGAACGTTTAAAACGAGGAATGGGGAAAACTAGGAGACTATGTTCAAATCCTCAAGAAAGCGCCAAGAATTCCGCAGTTAAAACGGGTGAAGCGCAACAAGGATCAGCAAGTAATGGCAATAAATTCGGCACTGGAGATGAGGATGATTGACGGTGTGGTGGTAGGATAGTGGCAGCGTTGAAGACACGGATGCGTAAATTAGCAAAGCTCCTAACATCGACACCAAATCCTACGACACCAAATAATCGTTCGCGTTGTGAATTAGACTCGCACGCAGATACAACATGTTTTTCGGTTCGAACTTCATACCAATCGAGTGGACCGATCTGACTTGTACCGTATCTCCGTACAGTGAAGACTATGAAGCCAAGACAGATGTACCGAATCGCTCATGCGGCGACGGCTTATGATGATCCAGTGACAGGGGAGACTACAATTTTAATATTTTATCATGGCCTTTGGTTTGGAAGCCAACTTCAAGATTCGTTGATTAATCCAAATCAATGTCGATCCTTTGGTATCGATATTTGCGACGATCCATGGGACAAAAGCCGAACTCTCCGAATTCGAATTCCAGATGAAGGATTCGATATACCTCTCTTATTCACAGAATGTGATTTCGTTTGAAACAAGAGTCCCGACGAGACGAAGAGCTTCAAACATGTTATCGGATTGACATGACTTCGAAAGTCGCATGGGATCCTGCAACGATTGGAGCACCCAAGTTGTCGCAGGAAGAGGAGGCAAAGAAGCGACTAATTGGTTCAGTCAAGATAGACCCCGCCATTGTCGACACAGAAAGCGCAATACTTCAGAACGATGAGCCCATGTTTGATATTTTATTGAACGATTGCAGTTCCGTTTATTCGGAGAAAGTTTTGACGCAGAAACTGATTGCTTCGGTCAAGATTGCTTCAGAATATGATTCAGAAATGAGTTCGAAGAATTTGGATTCAGAGGAGTCAAAGACGAAGACGATCGGTGCGATTGAAAGTGAGAGGCGTCATGCTCGAGCAACTCCGGAAGAAATTTCAAAGAAATTCGGTTGTGGATTAGAAACAGCTCGAAAGACGTTGAAAGCGACGACAATTTTGGAGTCAGGACGGCAACAGGGCCATTGATTAGAAGGTATCGAACGGATATAATGCAGACAACGCATCGTCGCCTTCGTGCAACGATATTCAACGATACGATGTTTTCAAAGACGAAAAGTTTACGTGGAAACAAGAGCGCAGAAGTATTTACTGACGGCAGTTTTGTCACAGTCAAACCAACACCGGATAAAACTAGTGAGACAGTAGCAAAACGTTGCAAGAGTTGATACAAGAGATCGGGATACCGCAGAAAATTGTGACAGACGAAGCAAAAGAAAAGATCAATCCAAATACGAAGTGGATGAAGTACATTCGACACTACAAAATGGATTGGAGTAACACAGAACCGTACTCGCATTGGCAAAACCGAGCAGAAGACGCGATTCGAGAAGTCCGCAGAAGGTGGAAATTATTGCAACATCGTCGAACAATTCCGAAAAGACTTTGGGACTATGGTTTGACATATATCGCAGAAATCATGTCGAGACAGTACGTTCAGGATCGGACAGGACCCCTTATGAGATCATTACCGGTGACACGCCTGATATATCGGAGTACATTGATTTTGATTTCTATGACTGGGTTTGGTACTACAACAGTCCGAATGACAAGGAATCGTCACCCGAGCTTGGGAGATGGCTTGGAGTTTCACATCGTGTTGGTTCAGGAATGTGTTATTTTGTGCTGGCGCAAAACGGTGTCGTATTATCAAGATCTTCGGTTCAACCAGTAACGATACAAGAAAGACTTTCTGATTCAGTACGAAATCGGATGGAAAAGTACGATTTGGAAATAAACGGTAGATTGGCAGATGAAAAATATTTCAATGACGTCGAAATGACCGGAATTGAATTCTTGGAAGATGAAGATCCGACCGTGGAAGGCGAGACAGAAAGTCCGATGCTCGAAGCGGATGACGTTTGGGACAATAACGCATATGATCAGTATGTCAATGCAGAAATATTATTGCCAACGGGCGACGGAAGAATTCAAGGAACAGTAATAGGTCGAAAGCGAGACGCAGATGGAAAGCCGATCGGAAAACGTAATAAGATTCCAATGATGGATACAAGATTGTACGATGTCCAACTCGCAGATGGCACAACGAGAGAGCTTTTTGCGAATAATATTGCAGAATGCATGTTTTCGGAAGTCGATAGCGAAGGACAATCGTATCGCTTGCTAAAAGAGATTTCAGATCATCGGAAGGATGAATCAGCGATCGATAAAGAGCATGGTACATTCAGGATGAATGGACGAGAATATAAAAAGAAGACGACCAAAGGTTGGCAGCTCTTAGTTGAATGGGAGGAAGGACATGCTGACTGGGTTCCGTTGAAAGATTTAAAAGAGTCCTATCCGATACAGGTAGCCGAGTATGCAAAGGCAAATAAAATTGCAGACGAACCGGCATTCGCTTGGTGGGTAAACGATGTTATCAAGAAACGAAACGCGATACTCAGCAAAGTGAAATCAAGATATTGGAAGACAACTCACAAATTTGGGATTCGTATTCCGAAGACTGTGAAGGAGGCTCTGGAAATTGATGAAGCAACCGGAACGGATTATTGGCGTCGCGCAATCAATCAAAAGAAATGGGAAAGATCAGCGCAATGGGCACGTTCGAAAGGTGGGACGGCGGATCTGCAGAAGATATTCGAAGCGGAAAAGTCAAACTACCAGGATTTCGAGAAATTACATGTCACATGGTATTTGATATCAAGATGGACGGTAAATTCACCAGAAAGGCAAGATATGTTGCTGACGGGAACAAAACAGGTGAAGTGCCGGCGCATTTGACATACTCTTCGGTCGTAACACGAGAATCAGTCAGGATTGCATTTTGTACGCGTCACTCAATGGATTGAATATCTTGGGATGTGATGTGACGAATGCATATTTGAACGCTCCATGTAAAGAGAAAATATGGGTAGCAGCTGGACTCGAGTTTGGAGACGATTTGAGAGGAGCATGCATGATCATTCGTAAAGCGTTATACGGTCTCAAGAGTTCGGGTTACAGTTGGCGGAAGACTTTATCCGAAACCTTATCCGACATGGGATATCAGTCGACGATGGCTGACCCTGATGTGTACCGAAGCAGTTGTTGTCGATCGAGTGGCGAACATTACTACGAGTTTGTTCTCACTACGTGGATGACATTCTATGTGTGAGTGAAAAGCCCAAAGATACGATGGACAGAATCAGTAAGATTTATGCATTGAGAGAGGAGGCAGTAGAGCCAGAACGTTATCTCGGTGCGAACGTATCAAAAGTGCAGTTGGAAGACGGAAACACAGCATGGTCGATGTCCAGTAATGATTATGTCAAAGGTGCGATTGATATTGTCAAGGGCATGCTAGCCAAGGAAGGTCGATACCTCAAAACGAAGGCAACGATCGGCCGATGCCAGAACACTATCGTCCAGAGGAGGATACAACCCCAGAACTCGGGCCAGAATTAGCTTCCAGATATCAGCAATTGATCGGAATGTTACGATGGGCCTGCGAATTGGGAAGAGTTGACATTTTGTTGGAAACATCATTATTGTCGAGTTATTTGTGTCTACCGAGACAGGGACATCTCGAGGCAGTTTACAAAATATTTGCATATTTGGACAATCGCAACAAGTCCAACATGATTTTCGATCCGAAAGTAATTGAACTTGATGAAGCTTTTAAGAAAACCGATTGGAGTGATTCTGTTTACGGAGATGTAACGGAAGAGAAACCCCGAATGCACCGAGCCACTTGGGAAGCCAGTATACATGACGTGTTTCGTTGATGCAAATCATGCAGGAAATACACAAACACGGCGATCGCAAACGGGATTTATCATTTATTTGAATAATGCACCGATCGATTGGTATTCGAAGAAGCAGAATACAATTGAGTCATCGACATTTGGATCGGAATTTGTGGCAATGCGAGTAGCAGTGGAGAAGATTCGAGCAATGAGATATAAGTTGCAGATGTTCGGGATCCCCATTGCAGGACCAACGTCAGTGTTGGGTGATAATGAAAGTGTTGTGAATTGCGCTTCTAAAATGGAGGCACGACTTACAAAGAAACACAATGCCATTTGCTTTCATGCAGTACGAGAAGCGTGTGCAGCCGGTTGGATTCGAGTTGGCTGGGAGCCTACAGAGACGAATATAGCGGATCTATTGACGAAAATGCTACCAACGAATAAACGGCAGCAACACATGCGGAAAATCTTTATCAAGAAAGTGAGATTCGTGATTCGGCAAGAAGGACAACGATGACAGAGGCTAGTCATTGAGGGGCGCAGGTACTGTCTTCAGTTCCTCCTGTACTTCCAAAATGGTTGGGCGCTTTACAAGAAACAGGTTTGGATTGAATGTGAAATATCAGGATTCATTTATCGTATCGACAAAATGTGAGCCACTTTGTCGACACGAGAGGAGTGAATGAAATGAGAAGTGCTACTAGGGATGAGGTTAATCAGCTACGGTTCACCAGGATCTTGTGGTTCGCTTCTAGCAAACAATGGAACTTCTAATCGAACGATTGGGACTGAAAGCAGCTCTTGCAGCCGCATGAGAAACGCACGGTTTCATGGCTTTGTTCGGTTTGGCTTCACTCTTTTATACTTCTTTTGATCATGCAATTCAGCTAACTACGTAATAGATATTCATATCAGTCCGTAGAGAATTGCCTTATCATCTATTACATCTACAATTATTCAGAGAAGAAGAAAAAGCGCATCGTTCGCTCGTTCGTGTCTTTGACCACTTCGACTGCAGTGCCTTACGCCGTTAGGGTTCACGGCTAAATCCATGCGGGGAATGACCGGACGACTGACGGACTTCGCAACTAAACTAGGCACGCGAGACCAATGAAGTTATGAATATAGTTTAATTGTGATTATGTGCTTAGTAGGAACAGGGCACTATGTGATACATGAACAACGATTACGGTCTCCCATCATCGATCATTGCAGCCGGCATTCGCCAGTGACTCAAGTAAGGAAGCAAGCTCTTTCATCTTTTGGTTCATCCTCGTGTAGGAGTCAGGGTCTATAGTGTTGGGACCTCGACAATTAATCCACGCGATCTTGTACCAACAAGTCAGAAGTGTCTTCTACTTCCAACACGAACTTTACAAGCCCGGGAGTCGATTCGATGTATAGTTCTCGATCCGATTGAGGCCTGGATCACAGGCGACCAATGTAGAGAGCGGGAGGAAGTCGAAGTTCCATGGATTCACTCGTGCTATTTACGATTCTTTCTTCTTCATTCCCCTTTCGTCAATGTCGTCTTTTCATCGTCTGGATTGCGTGACTCGAACATGGATGTTCCGTCCAGTTCCTCCTGCTTGGGAGACCCTGTTAGTGAGAGGAATGATATTTTCCGGAATTCAATGAAGACACAGAAGCATTGTCCAATTCATACGGGTCGAATAATACATCTTCATGAGACGTAAAATGCCCAGATGGACCCTTTTGCGCATCTGGTTCGCTATTTGAGCTCGGGGACGACTCTGATTCGGTCGAGTGGGCGTCTATCGATCCGAGACGCGGGCAGATCGGATTTCGGGGATCCGTGTTTGATCCTTCGTAGTCTTCCCATTCATGTTTGTATCTGCTAATATATACAAGATATTCTTCGTGCTCGTCAACAATCATGTTTTCTGCAACCTCATGTTCCTCGTAGATCTTGTCCTCGGCAATCACGTGTCCCCAGGAAGCTCGGAGAGAAATTAGGACCATTGTAGCCACGCCCATGGTAAGAAAACATGAAACCATATGCCAGAGCATCAGCCGATTGCGTACACATGGACTGATTGATCGCTTCATCATAAAGTTCGTTGATGCGTGGGCACGCAAGCCAGACCCGCTGACCGTCTCCAAGTGTTGGGCCAATTCACGAAAGCATTCCAGAAATAAGTTGACATTGATAGCTGAGATCCGAAGCACTTTCTTCTATTCGCTTGCAGCTTTATCGTTGTCGTGTGAAAGGGATCTTTTCTGTTATTTTGCAATCTCCACCTTGTGCCTTGTGACTTGTGAGATGGTTGGCGTTTGGCGGCGTCGCTATTTTCCGCCACCCGTAGATACAGGATACAGTGAACTCTCTGCTGAGAACTAGTACATAAAGCGATAGAGTAAATCGAATATTTAACAACTCGGATAACCGTTCATGAGCTTACTATGAGATACTTGTACTATTTGGTCTTACCTCCGTAAAACATTACTGGCAATGGCGAATACCGATTTCTACGTGGATAGTGCTTGTGTACAATTCAAAATTTGAAAAAATAGTCCGGCGTGCAGGAGGGTGACGTCACGCTGCGAACTGCTGCGTACACGAACACGGAACAAGAAACAAGACACAAGAATGAACACATGGTGAATGGTGACTGGTGAGTACCAGTACTCTTAGGTCCGTGCAGATTATTAGTCTAGCATGAACGCGCAAACTAGGAAATCATCCGATCTCCTCTCTAGGCGTAACACAGCGTAGGGCGCAGATCGGAGCGAATTTCCTGCATTCTATAATCTATAAACGCAGATCTATCTAGTGGAGGAATGCACAGCTGGCTGTTGGCCTAGTTTCTAGAACAATCACACGTCGAAATCTATCTACAACTATGGCTAAATTTCAACGACATAAATACGATTACGTTTTATCGATTGCTAATATAATAATGACGTGATTCCAGTTATTGTTTACAGAAAATCACTTGATACCTCACACTGTATCCATATACACTTATACCTCAGATGCTTTGACATCTTCCTTTGGTTTTTCTTCCTCCGAAGAAGGCGGTTGCGGGGCTGAAAACACATAAAACGTGAGCTTGACTGAAAATAGCAAGACGAATCAAAGAATCAAGACGAGAACTTACCGGTCCCAGGCGTGCCGACACCCGGTGGAGGAAACGGCATAAACGGAAACATAAACGGGGGCATGGGCGGAGCCTGTCCATTTTCCCCACCTTCAGTCTTTCCATTTCCCGCTTTGCCTTGCTGCGCCTGCATCTGCGCAAAGAACGGATTAGGGAACATGGGCATACCACCTGGTCCCATGGGCATTTGTGGCATGTTCGCCATCATTTCAGGAGTCATGCCAGGCGGAGGCATCATCATCATGCGATGGTGTCGCATATGCTCCTCAGCAGCAGCACGTGCTTCCTCTCGCTCCGTATCGAAAAGAAGCTTTCTCATCTCGGGTGCACGCTGACGAAGGGCTTGACTCGTTTTCTCGCGAGCGGCATCATCACCAATCTCGTACCAGAGACCAGACTTTTCGTCCTTCTTGAGGAAACGCCCGTTCTGTTCACGAATGGATCGCACAATAGCACGGGAGATAGCAGGCTTGTCGTTCTTGCGTGCTTTCAGATAGGCTCGGCGGTGAAGGTTGATCAAATCGCGGAAGGTACGATTTCCAGGGTGGACATTTGTACCGCCGCCTCGTCCACTGAGCACATCCGCGTCATTGAAGATTGTCGTGCCTTCAGTACTTGCAGCAATCGGGTCAGGCTCGCTTGCGGGGTTCAGATCGAGACCAGGCGTCTCCGATTCTTCGTTCGATTCATCGGTCTTGGCCTTTTCGCATCCGGAGCGGCTTCATCGTCATCGTCTGACTGTCTCTTGTCGTCTTCAGCTTCTTCTTTGAGCTTGTCTTCAGCAGGAACAGGCTCTTCCTCTGGGGCTGGCTTGGATCTTGATGCTCTCGGCATTGTTGTTTCCTTTATACGTGTCAGTGCGGTAATATCAACAAGGTTCGTATAGCTTCAAAATCGTACGAATGGCACGATTGCTAGTGTTCGTATACCTTTGATACGATCAAACTTATCCTGATTGTCTTGGAAGTCAAATGATCCAAGCTTTTATCGGCAGCAGCTTTGTTTCTTGACGAAATGGTTCAAAATTACTGATCCAATTCAATGATATGTCGTTATGAAAGGCGTGCTCGCGAGGCGAATTTCAAAGCCATCCAGTGCCGGTCCGTAGTAAATCAACGTGAGCACGGGTGCCGCGGCATTCGTGGCATTTCCTTGGGCGCCGAAAGCTCGAACGAGACCCGGTCAAGATAAACTTTATCGTTGTTCAGTAGCGTTGGGTCATACGAACGGAAGATTAGCGACAAAATTTGCATAGTAACCGTGACGAAGAATCGAGAAGCGGTGTCAGATGCTTCTAAGTAAATGGAACTAAATTATTCGAAAATAGGGTGCAAGAGAGGCAATGCGGCATTGTAAAACAATAGGTCTTCTGTTCATTTAGGTACACTAAAGGACTCTTCGAGTCGTGAACGGTACAGAAGCGGTACTCAACTTATCACGGACTGTAGATAAATGAATGGGTACCGGTACGATCTGGATGCAATTTTGCCACCTCGAAAACGGAAGATGATGCAGAAACGTTTCCAATATTCTCCACGATGACCGGTTCATTCGTCGATGTAAAGGTCTATTGCTATGAACGTTGACAGCACGACACTTGCCCCTTCACAATGAAGGTGACATCTAGACATGCTGCACTAGTGGCAGTCGTCTTTGGAGTATCAATGAGATTTCTTTTTTTAAACTTCAAGTCACAAGATGAAGAAAGAACAAATTATGACCCCTCGTTGCAACCTGTCTCGCAACCTCCGACGAATGTTTCTTCCGTATGCGATTCTACATTTCAATTTTGTACCGCTCCGTTACAGGGAACGTGGATTTTGACGCCGAACAAAGAATTCAACAACCCTTTTGCTGCCCTTGGGACAAATCGGATGTGAACGGTGACCTTCCCGAGATGTGCGGGACGGACAATTGGCCTCAACGTGCTGACAATTTTAATCAAAATGCGGCACAACACTATACTGGGAACTCGAGTCTGCCCGCCCAAGCGGGAGGACACGGTTGCGTCTGTCGCGATCTGCGAAATTTTACTGACGACTACTCCTGGACGTCACCAGCTCTTACGCATCCCTTTACTGCATCTTATACGTGCCAATTGCTAGGAACACGCCGTGTGCTAATTATTGGAGACTCGACAGGCCAACAACTGGCCTCGACACTCATGAATTCCTTATTTCATGCCCAGTGCGTTGAGCAATTTCGTTTTGAACAATCCGATTTTCTGTTGCCACGGAAACGCGAAAGGGGTTGGAATATTACAGAAATATTGGATCGTTACCAAGACTCTGTGGATATTGTGATTTGGGGCGTCGGGTCCCACGTGTATGGAAACTTCCAGGAAACCCTTGAGACGGTTGTTCCTCTCATCTTGGAACGGTATCCGCATTTGAAATTCATATACAAGACACAACAACCAGGAGGTTGCTCCGACCAGCCACTATTGGGCATGTCACCGGACGAGGCGGCCCTTGAAATGGTGGTACTCAACCTGACGTTAAAATACAATTATCGCGAATATTATGATCGGGACATGTTTGCCTTGCATTACTTGCGCAGTCTATCCATGCCCATTCTCGACTTGCGCATGCTATACAACCGACCTGACGCGCATACAAAACCCGGAGAAGATTGTTTGCACATGTGCATACCGGGGCCTCTGGATGTGGTGGCCAATTTGTTTCAGCAACTACTCATCAACGAAGAAATTTAGCTATCTATGCTATTCTGTAAACTATGAAAGGAGCTAGTTGTACGATTAACCACTTATAAATAGACTTACTAAATTGAATTCACAAATCCGAACGCCCAGCCCCAGGGACAGCAGCCATAGCAAACAAGAGAATGTGTGCCAATTTTCCGTGCTCCGTCTCCTCCGTTTCAGTAGCTTCAATCTCGAGAGAGCCACTACCTGTAATCTCACAAGCATCATGTTTGTGCAACTGCTTCCCGTTCACTGTCACACCACCTTCGACGCAGAGCATGTACGCTTGACGACCTGGAGCCAAGTCGTACGTGACTTTCTTTCCTTGTTCAATCTCCGACGCAAAGCCATCCAAATCTTGATTGATTTGAACAGGAGTTGTCACCGATGTATCCTTCACATTCGACACCAAATGGTGCAACTGGTTGCGACGAAGATCAGGATCACCACGAAACGAGCCATAGTTCGAGTCAATCCTCTTTCCGAAGGAACGATCCAAGTTTGTATAAAGCGCAAAGGCTTATCCCCGTCATTTGCCTCGGAGTGCATGACACCTCTCCCGGCCGTCATGAATTGAATACTCCCACGCCCAAGACTTTCCTTTGTGCCCATACTATCTTCATGCGTCAATTCGCCGTCGACAACGTACGTGATAATCTCCATATCACGATGCGGGTGTTCCCCAAACATACGGTGCGGTTGCACCAAATCGTCGTTCATGACACGAAGAACTCCAAAATCGGCGTTGCGATGATTTCGATATTCGGCAAAGGAAAAGTGGAATCGAGATTTCAACCAATTGTCGTTCGTCCAATTGGGATCGTAGCCTGGATTGCCCGGATTGCCGAACATATAAGGCGGTGGCTCACTCACGTAGAGTTTATCATTCGGGACCACGCGGATTTTCGGTGAATTCATTGCGGTAGTGGACATGGTAATTCGGGCTCTTTGAGAAAGAAACAACTTTGAAGAAGCAGTTAAAAGCCCAAATGAGAAAGGTTTTCGAAATAGCTGAATTTTGAATGTCTTGATGCTCGACGAGCAACAAATGCAAGCTTTTATTTTATGAGACTAGAACTCTGGTGATCGTATTTGTTGTAATCTGTTGTCTTGTCTATTATTCATTCATTCGGAGGAAGCTCATTCGCTTAGTGCACATCGATGACGCGTAAACGCGGCTTTTTCTCGTTCCAAGAGATTCTCACAAGAAAAGGCGCGGCGAAATTGCGGCGACGAAAACGCACGACCCGACTCGTGACTCTTTGTCGTGATTCATTCACAAACTCGCATTCATTCTAACCTTACCAGGTAGCTTGGCAAAACAAAAGTTGCTTCTCTATGTTTATGATGATATCTGTAATAGTATGTACTCAGACGACTCTCAATTGACCGGCTCTAGACTCTTGCTTGTAGAAGACAATGCTCGATAGACTACTCTAGTTTCAAGCAATGGACAAAATCTGAGGGTCAGACGAGTTCAAAGACTGCTCGGTAGCCGTTAAAGCAACCTTGGCATTTTCAGCTCCATGTTCGCGTTCGAGCAACTGGATGATATTCTCCTTGGCATTCACACCACTGAACAAAGCAGCATGGACGCTGCCTTCAAATTCAGTAATGGTAGCTTCTCCACTGAAAATCAAACGACCGTTCCATTCCGGCTTTCGAAGTTCTTCGACATGACGCAACATGCAACCCAGTTTCATGGACGAGTAGGCACCACGACTGTACGGATCTTCTTCCCACCGCGTGATATGGCAATCGGTACAATGCGAGCGCAAATCCGACTTCCCCATGGCCTGCTCCATAAAATCAAGGACAGCATCACGAATGACTTGATCGGATTTTCCCGTGGCCCATGTTCCGTCTTGACCAAAGAGAACAGCTTCAATGCAGGGCTTGCCACGACTGGCCCACAAATTGTCCAAAAGCAACGACAATCCCAAATGGTTGTTGGAAGACTCGGAACGCACCATTCCCAAAACGCGGGTTCCGTCGGCCAAAAGATGTGATCAAACGTGAGCATGACCTTTTGTACGTTCCCATTTGTAGAAATTCAATCGCTTCTTGTTTTTCGGGAGGCAGCGAGCTCATGAAAAAGTTGCCCTTGTTTAAGGCTTCGACAAGACACCCCGCAGGCATGGTCAAGACGCAGCAATCGGCTTCGAAAAGATGTCCCTGTTGCGTTTCGAGCAGAATCGTGTCATTCTCGGTATGCGACAGGCGAATGACAGGTTCTCCCAATCGCACTCGTTCTTGGACACCGTCGCGCAACAATGGCTCCAATACGCTGATCATACCACGCTGGAGTGTGCAGTGCGGTCCGTAAAATCCCCTTCGGGACTGTATTCGGCATCCCAGTTGGTAATGTCGTTGCCGATATTGTTGTCATTGTGGTCGTCTTCTTCTTGCTCATCATTGACAAACTCGCACAATTGCAAGTCCGACGCAGCAGCTCCATACCAGCACTCCAGCAAGTGTTGATAAAAGAGCGTCAAGGAATGTTGCACAGGACCGCCCTGTGTGCAATGCGTCTTGCAAGGACAGTTTCGCCGTTTCCAAGCCCCGGCCTTGGTTGTAAAGCTGTGTACCGTACTGTGTCACCAACTCCAAGCGCGTGTAATGTTCGCGCAGTGAATCTTGAATGACGGGATCGTCAGGAGCAATGGGAGCGCCGCTCTGGTAGAGTTGAATTTGCGACGCTTGATGCAAGACGGATTGCGGTCGCATCCAGGGATTGCCGTAACAGACGCAATGCAAGTGATGTTGATCGACTCGAGCGTTGGGAGGAGTCGTTTGTTGCAACAGTGTCATCATGGGATTGTCGTGTATTTTATTGTTATTGCCATGATTGCGTGCTCCCCAATCCATTCCCGTCCCGTGCACCCAGGCCGCACCCAAATCATAGCCATTGTGTGTATAGACGCGTCCACCAATGCGATTGCGGGCTTCGAGAATCGTCAATTGTTCGGCGGATATAGCTTTGGAGGAGAGGAGAGAATGAGCGCACTGCAAGCCCGAGGCTCCCGCTCCGACAATGGCGACGCGCATTTTCTTTGTGTGTATGTGCGCGCGCGGTGATGAATGAATGCGAATTGTTTCTTTTTTGTTCCAATTGATTGATTGATCGATCAAGGCGTCACAAGCAGTCTATCTCTATATTGACGCGGTAAGCGCAAGCTAGCGATTGAATGGTCCTCAAGGAACGACACGATGATGTACTGTAAAAGAGGTTTGTCGATTGAATTAGAAAGAAAAAAGGAATGAACGCGAATGATGATGGAACGAAAAAACCAAGTCGGTGGAAGCAGCACTTTACTACCGGTAGTACCAGTGCCGTACTAGTAGGCTGTCTACGCGGTTGGGCGGAGTTTGGTTTGTCACGGACCTCGTGTTCGTCGTGTCTCCGCGTCTTGGCGGCATATTTTGACGGACCGACGGACGGATGCGTGAGTACCGTTCTGAAAACTAGAACCCTAGTCTACCAGAGTTGAAAAAAAGCACGCGACGTCAAAACGTCAAATGAAAATATAATGCGCAACAATGCGATGATGAGGATTAAAACCTTACCTATTATACTTGCAATAATAATAATAACAACAGCAACTGGTTTATTATTAATAAACAAACAGATTTGAGTCAATTGATTGTATCCTAATAAAGCGTCATCATGCGGTGCCTCCTTATTCTTATTCTTTCCTTCATTTTCAGACGCAATCAACGTCCGCACAAATACTTGATGAAACCGCCTTGCAACAGCTATCGACACGAGGCTTTTATCAAACGCAATATACGTTCGACCACAACAATACCGTCCGTGGTTTTTCTATTCAAGACATTTCCGTTCCATCCGCCCTTGTGTGGGACTGTTTGTTGCTCGACAGCGGCAATGTGCAACGCCGCAACAGCAAAGCAGTTCAAGTCTATGATGCGCAAATGACATTGGGGTCTTGGTTTCATACTTGGAGAGGTACCGTGCAATATACGTACGATCCTGCGCACCAGACGCTGACTTTTCAAACAACAAACAACGCAGAAAAGAAAACAAGAGGAACATGGCGTGTCGATCCTTCTACTTCATCATCGACACGAGTCTCGTTGGTGGTCGATCAGACCCTTGCTTCGACGCGGATCCCGTACGTGTGGTTCGATTCGTGGGTTCCGTCCGTCTTGTCCAAGTCCATGCAATCCTTGATACAATGTATTCAATCTCCAGCGCGTCAACAGTCCGTACTACAATCAACAACAACAATGTCGAGTAGAAAATCAAAAGGACTATTATTGGATCGAACGAACAAGCACTCGAAGGAGTCTCTGGATGATTCTTCCTTCCAGTGACGCCGATTGATCCTGAATTATCACCAGTCGGTCTCAAACGATATGGCTTGGTGACCACTGTATTCGTTTTGGCCTTGTACAATGTGCATTTGTACTTCTCGCAGTAGAGAGGAGTAATGAGAAAGAGAAAAATACTGTTTTAATTATCACTTCCTAAATATTTGTTTTTATTAGTATGGATTCAGATCATTATCAAGACACGCGTATTCACTCAAGAACAGTGCTCAGCTCAACTCAACTCCACTTCACATTTCATTTACGCCCCTCCTCGGGCCACGTCGCATTCAACACTTGCAGCAACAAGGTCTTGAATTTGCCACCCACTTCTTTGCGCACACGCTCATGAATCGTCTTGCCGTACAATTCAATGTGCGCCGATTGCACTTGGCCCAAAATGGCCTGGCAACGAATAATCGTGCAGGCCAACAAGAGTTCGTCGGTACCAAATCCAGCACAAGCGTCCTTGATGAGCTTGGCCATGGTCTCGTATGGCTTTAATTTCATGCCGAGCATATGCAAACACGCCTTTGGACTTCTCCGCCCAATTCCTTTTCCATGGCTTTCATCAATGTGTATCCGTACTTGTCGGCGTATTCTTTGAAATGTTTTCAATGTGCTGCGGCGGAGCGGCACACAGCACTTTGAAGATGGTCTTTTCGTCCGTTCCGAAGAATTTGCCCTGTCCTTTTGTGAATAATGTCCGCGTCTTCCTTGGCCTTGTCGACATTGTGAAATTTTGGGTCAAACTCTTCTTCGGCAGCCTGCATGCAATTAAAAATCAAACGCTCCATATCTCCATGCAATTCCGACGCTAACAATTTTCCCAAATCCTTTTCGTACTTTTGAAATACGTCTTTTGAGCAATTCCATTTCCGAATTGGTCCGTCCCGTCATGATGCTCCACACGATATTCACATTCGCACCGACACCCTTTGTCGCTTTGCGAATCATGGCAGCTTCCGCTTGATGCATGGGAAGTGACAAGAATTTCAAGGCCAAACCGAAATCTCCGCTGAATTCTTTCTTCATCAATTCATCCAACGGTGTGGTGAACAATTCCGGATATCGCAACGAGATCATGTATCGCTTGGTCGCATCTTGCGTCGCGAGTGCGTCAATGACTTTTGTTTGTTGGCGCCCCTGTTGATTGTATTGTAATGTATAGAAATGAGTGTGTTTAGTGAGAAATAAGCAAATCAAGCAAGATACAGCGAAATGATAGGACAGAATACAGAATACAAACAGACAGACAAAACAAAATACTGTACGCACCAGCCTTTCGTAGCATCACGAATCTGTTGACAAAGATCATCAATTTCGGAACCGAAATGATCCGGAGAAAGATCTTGTTCCGTTACAATGTCGGGGTAGATGGGAATGGTCATGTTTCTGGTAGTAGTTGATAAAGATAATCAAAATAATAAAAGTAAAAGCGTTTGACCAGAAGAAATCGAAATGCGAGTTGTGAGACAAAAAATCAAACCTGAAAGATCTATTATTATTTGGCGAAAGAGGCCAGCTTCCGTGTTGACTGTGTCTTGTGAAATGCCGCGAAATACCAATCCACGCACATTCGGAACAAGTTCGCGTCCTGCAAAGGACAGTGGAGTAATTTGTACCTGCGGCAAGACACCCTGTACACTTTGAATGAGAAGAAGGATGACGGTTCGACATTCGCTTCAGTCGTGGAAAAATGCGGCATTGACCACGATCGGGTGAGTACTTGTACGCCATGAACTTGTTTTTGCAGTCTTTTTTCTTTCCAAAACAAAAAAACCTCTCGTCGCATCTTTTCCACTTTTGATGTCACGAACACCATGGCAAGCCCTTCCTTACCACCACCCAGCAGCTTTGCTTTACGCGGAAAACATGTCTTGGTCATTTTCTTTATCTCCTTCATATACTTAGTCGGCCAGTACCCACGTGACGGTCAATCGTCAACTGCAAAGAAAACCGACCGACCGATCCACGTCTCGTGGCGGCTCCCAATCCCTTGCTTTGCCAAGACGATGACTCTACTGTCGCTCATTGCTCGTGCCGCGATCCTGCGGTTGCTTACATGTACAAACGACAACTCTGGCGCGCACATCATGAACGCATGAAACAAGAAGCGGCGGAAGCGGCAGATAATCTCGATGTGGTCTTTTGGGCGATTCCATTTTCGAACGGTTGAATGGGACGCGCATGAATGGTCATCAGAATGCGTATTGGGCCAATAAGCAACTATTCAATCAGTACTTTCAGACGGAGCGTATGAAGGGGATGATTTTGGCGTCTTCGGGGATACGACGGGTCACTTTTGTGGCATTTGCAAAATGGATTGTTGCCCGAGTCGTTGCAGCCAAAGGCCTTTGTTCTACTCATAGGAACCAACAATATGGGACGAGATGGTTGTAATAAACGAACGACTCTGGCAGGCATTTTGCAAGTGATTCAAGTTCTGCATCATCAGAAACCCAAATCCAAGATTCTCGTGCACGGGTTGTTGCCGTGCAGTGATCAAAAGCCGTTTCGAAATCCCGAGGACAGTGTGCTCGAGAATCGCTTTGTATTGGGAAAACAATGGGAGAACTCGCTATGGATCAACGCCGAGCTCAAAAGACTTGTGATTTGATGAAGTTTTGCAAGTACATGGACAGTGGTGATGTTTTGTCACGGCGGATGGAAGAATACAAGAGGAACGGATGGTGGATGCGATGCATCCGAGTCTAGCGGGTTTCAAAATGTGGGTTCCACGAATTTACGGACGGGTGGAACTCTTACTGCAGCGAAAGCCGTCCAACTGAGTGACGTGATTCCCATTGTGGATCAAAGCAAGCTATAGAAACACGCCGGTCCGCTGGTGTGCTCTACAGTAATAATTGCGAGACGATTCCCGCCAATATGCCGGTCGTCAGAGATGAATTCTTGTGCGCAAATTGTTGCCTCTTCACAAGAATAAGAGGTTTGGCTTCCAAGGAACACACTAGCCAGTAAGCTGAAGCGATTCGCTATGAATCGACAATCATTCGATTCTCGCTAATTTATTATTAAAGGATTCGTCAGCTATCTTGCCAGCTTGAAGACATCAACAAGATCAGACTTTAGGCGTTAGTATAGTATAATAGTGGTCGACGGATCGAGCATTCAGTCCTCTCTGTGAGTCGCGAGTCTTGACAGCCAACCTTATTTTTTTCTTTCATTTTCGTTGACGCTCAAAAGGAAAGCTCTTGCCGACTATAAAAAATCGAGACAGAGCCTTTAAATGCGTGCAACAATGCCTATGCTAAAACAATTTTCTCTGCTTCAAATGATATCTTTATCCGCGCTTATTCGATCATCCAGTGCCTACACAGTGCGCTCTTGCATCCACCGGGGACGAGCGCAAATTCGCTGCTATGGATCTGCGCCGGGCTCGTCTACACCGGGAAAGATAATTTTGAAAACGATCAAGCAGACTTGCTAAAAATAGACGAGGCTCGATTGTTGGAAACTCTAAGTCGAATCAGGAGGTGTATTGGCTACGAAACATATGGTGTTTCTCTGGAATTGATCGGTGACGAAGAAATGCGAGAGATCAACCAAGAGACGCGCGGGGTGGATGCCCCGACGGATATTCTTTCGTTCCCTTTACGGACTATATCGAGCCTGGAATTTTAGAGCCGCCTCAGTTCGACATCCCAGACTACTACCAACTAGGCGATTTACTGGTCGATGTTCCCTATGTGATGCGACGTTGTCAGGAAGACAAGGAGTATTATACGCAACTATCCGAAGGTGATGATGAAGAGGAGGAGGAAGATCGCGGTGTTTCGGGTGCCATGGCAAGAGTGTATGACCCGGAAGAACGCATCAATATGCTGCTAGTTCATGGCATGCTCCATTTGGTTGGATATGATCACGAAGAAGACGACGAGTACGAGGAAATGGTGGCAAAAGAGGAAGAAATCCTTGCAGAGCTCGGGATGTTTCCAAGAAATTCATCATGAACGTCGGTTAGTAAGCTAGTGAAATAGGTCTCTACACCTGTAAAAGATGAGCACACACATTGCCGACACTGTTTCTAAAGTTCTTATTTGCCAGAGTGATATAATAGGTTCTTGTATCTCTAGTTCTCCCTAGAACTTGGTCGAGCTCCTCAATTTGTTCGCACGTTACGTCTGTTAGGGTCACTAATAATGCGCATCCTGAGAATCTAAACTCCCGTTCACGATCTGGATCTGAACAAGTGGCGATTGCCGCCCGAAAGACATAGGACACAAAGTTCTCGTAAAAAACGTTTGGGAGAGGAGAGACGAGACGAGAGTCCCACGTCCAGCGCCCAACGACATTAGATAGATTACAGATTACCGTACCAATAGACTAGTCATCTATTTTTAAACTGTTTACGAGTACCCTCCCGCTGCTCGCTGTCTTCGCTCATTGCTTCGCTCTTCGCCCAACACTACTATTTATTTTTCATTTTTTGCGACGGAGTATAATTTGTGTGGGTAACTATCATTCGTAGATCCTTTCTAGTTGTGAAAATTATAAGTTAGAGAGACTCCAGAATCCAGAACCCAGAATACATGGACATGGCGAACGGCAAACAGTTAGCAAGAAGTAGGAATAGAAATATGGAACAGGAAACAGGGATGGAAAAACTTGCTACCAGTACTACTACTTGTTATCTTAGTGTTCCGTACACCATAGTGGAACGAAAGTCCGATTGACCGAAGACAACGCAAAACACAACTAATAAAGTCTTCG
>BROJ01000157.1:0-41660 GCA_026008555.1 Fistulifera pelliculosa | reverse complement strand
CCGTCCGCACGCTTGATTTCCAGTTGGGATAGGGATTTGACTTTTTTTAGGGCGAGAACAATCGGACTGGCACTGACCGTGACCGACCCGCTTCATCGCGCAACGCTTGCAGCGGAAGCACAACGACAAAGAGAAAAAGACATTGCAGCTGCAGCGTTCACTTTTGAATATTAGGAAATACAATCCGCAATGAAATCATTAACTCTTCTATTTATTTCTGTGTGTTCCTTCGCCGTCGCGCAAGACGAGGCGTCCGGAGACCAATGGGGCGGCTGTCAAGCCACTTTCAAAGACGCCTCTGTAGAAACGTTGGAGAAAATCGAAATTGGTAAACAGACAATTGTGTGCTTTCACATTGGTAACACGAAGGACTGGGCTCGGGGCGTAGATTACATTCGCCTATCTTTCCAGCCGGAAGCTGATCAGTATTCGCGGATGCATGTTCCCAATTGTAAGTTTGGTCTTTCATGAGATAATCATCATGACGAAAACGATGGCTCTCACCGCGTTATACCCCCCATCTTCCCTGTTATCAGCATTTAATGATTTAGTGATAGCTCGGAGTCTGTCTTCTACCAACGAGATGTTACAATCGCTGCCGCCGCCCAAGATAAGAGCGGATTTCTCCGTGTCTACTACGATAAGGTCGAGGCTCGCGTGTTCCCCTACTTGACCGCAATTATCGATGTCAAAGATGGAATGGTCAGAGGTGTTACTTGGGACGATTCCTGTGTCTTTTGCTCCAGCGATAAATGTCCCGAAATTACCTATGATTTCAATGGTGTGCAGCAGACGCAGGCAACGTCGGGACAGCCGACGAGGGGATGTGAAATCACCGAAGATGAATGCAACGTTCTCGCATCCGAAGGAAAGAATGTGTGACTTGACAATCTATGTTGTATGGACGGGAACAGATTCAAAGGGCGTCGCGTTCCAGTCATCTGCCAGCAGATTTTCCAGATTCCCACCTCAGGAATTGAGTGACAGATTGAGCAATGCTTTGCCTCAGGTCGGTGGGGAATCATCCGAGGCTCGTCTATTGTATCCGCAAATGATGAACGCAGCGGAACAAACGGTTGAAATCGGTCTTTAAGTGCTTTCTCGAAATTTAATTTTAGATATTCTGTTTACATTTCATGGAAAAGTCTTGTAACTGCGCTGCTCACATGTCGCCCCATATGTAGAAATTGAACAAATTAGAGTAGCAACCGAAAGGAGCGGGATCGAATATTCAATTCAGATTTCTCGCATCTTCTGGCAGTCCACTCTTTGTTTATTAGTTATAATGACTAATAGGTTGAAGCACCCAATTGTAGAAAGCGAGACGCGACGACGTGGTGATACGGAAGTAAGGTGGCCGACTATATTGACGTAGATCATTCGTTGACTTGGCCCGTGCAATTATGACATGATGATTCACGGAAAGAGACTGCCGAGACTTGGATAACAATCCCTTCTGCAACATACAATGTTGTCCTCAATAGTCAAGTCGCAACACCTATTTTCTAGCGAAGCGTGGCGAGCCCTTCGTCTATTTGAGCTTCACTTGACTTGAAAGTACTACAACGTTCCTGTGTGATGGGAACTGTGACCACTGACACGACGTTTAAAAGGACATAATGAGAGTACATGATTCACTGCTGTGATTACAATGGCTGAAACCACAAATCTCGAGCAATACTGCACGTATTTGGCACCGCAGAACCGTGGAGCAGCCAATATGAGCAGTTGAAGTGCTGCAGCTGAAGGCAGCACCGGGCTCATTGACCTGACCCCGTCTTTCGTGTACATTGAAATCAACAGCTCCCTTCCGTCAATAGCACCGACGCATTCGACACGCTCACAGGAGGATTTGCAAGCTGCAATTTGCGTTGCAGCTTTCGTTCTTTCCGATCATGTAAATGAGATTCCTGTAATTCCATTTGCTTTTGCCGCGCCTCGTAGCGTTCACGGCGTGTATGACGACTCTCCAGACAGACATGGCACGATACTCCCTCTTCATAATCTGGATGCAGCCGATCTTCTTCTGTCAATGGATGGCGACAAGCGTGACACAAAACAAATGCAGTCGTTGGCTTCAAGCCGTGTTGCACAGCCGTTCTTCGATCGAAAACGTAGCATTCTCCGTTGAATAACGACTGTTCTGCCGGGACGGTATCCAAATAACCCAATATGCCGCCTTTTAAGTGATACACTTCCGGCTTTTGTGGCGAGTCTTTGAGCAAATCCATACAGTACGCTGTAGCCTTCTCACAACGAATGCCACCTGTGCAGAAGAATGCGACTTTGTTGACTTGTTTCATTTGATCTAGGTGCTCTTTCATCCAGTCCGGAAAATCGACGAACGATTGTGTGTGCGGATTAATGGCATTTTGAAAGGTCCCGACCTGATATTCGTATTCATTGCGAGTATCAACGACTAGACAATTGGGATCCTCCAAAAGTGCGTCCCAGTCCTCTCCAGGCTCCACATAGGTACCAACTTGCAACGTTGGATCCGACGAAGTCGCTTCCACACCGAGTGTTACAATTTCGGGCTTGATTCGGACTTTCAGACGAAAAAACACATTTTCGCAGTGATGAGAAAGGCGGGTTCGTAATTTCGGATAATGACGCCCCAGTTCATCGAAAATTGCACGTTTCTGTTCCGACGGAAAGCAAATTGTGCCGTTGATGCCTTCTTCTGCTAAAATCAGCATTCCGCGAGCCATTCTGGGTCGAAGAAATGCCTCCAAATGATCACGAAGCTCTGAGACCGTTTCCGGTGAGAGTTTGTGTTCTAAGAATTGGTAGAGCGCCAAAATGGTGAACGGGTTTTCGGGCGATTCGTGTGACTCCATTTTATTGAAGAGATCAAAGAGAACGAAAGCAAAAAACGTATAAATAACAACAGGAGAATGATACAAAGGCAAGATGCTCATCATGCAGTCGTCTTTTTTTCGTTTTGTTGTGCGCGCGCAGTGGTTCACGACTATGTCTGTCTTGCGCTCCGCCCGAAAAAACCTAACATTGGTATTTCGTTCCGGATAGACGGCTACTACAATCAAGCTGTTATGGCACCAACGTACGGTAAATACTTTGGTCACTCGTCTAGAGGCCTAAAATAAGATATTCAACTCAAGCCCGCGAATAATTTGTTTGTATGGTTACAAAAGCAGGCACACGCCCTTTTTCCTCAATTCCTACCTACGACCATCTCCAACCGAACTAGCGACCATATTACTCATACTCTGAAAGGTCCCCACGACAGCAAACAGTAAACCACCCGCAAAAGCCCTTTGTTCAAAAGCGACTCGCCGGCCGACAATTCGGACCCAAATACCTTCAAGTGAAAGTAGGACGGAAACAAAAATCCCAAGACGGTACATATACTGCTTCCCACCAGAGAGAGGTATTCTCCAAAATCGGGCACAGCATACGCCACCACAGCAGTAGCAAATACAGCACCGGCGCGTAGCAGAATGCGCTGACAGGTTTGTTCCGGTTCCAACTCGAGGATTCGATTCTCGGCAATGTTCCAAACCGGA
This sequence comes from Fistulifera pelliculosa, assembly GCA_026008555.1. Lineage (NCBI taxonomy): Eukaryota > Bacillariophyta > Bacillariophyceae > Naviculales > Stauroneidaceae > Fistulifera > Fistulifera pelliculosa. The sequence goes on along the minus strand of BROJ01000157.1, from coordinate 38,133 downwards.
AACATCATGATGGGATACGTGAAATACAGTGCCACGCAGAGTGCTCCTTGCACCAAAGAAGCAACACGACTGTGTCCCAAATTGAGAGTAATCGGAGCCAAGGTGCCACTTTGAAAGGCCCAATAGCCCGCAGTGCCGAAAAATGCCATGAATAGTGTAATACTACCCACGACGGTCGTGAGAAGCGACGGGAACTGAGCTCGATTGCGACACGAGCTTTCTAAGCTTAGAATTAAGCCCACACCTTCCATCGAATAGAGCGTCACCGCCATGACAAACAGAACACCTCCCAATTGGAATGCTCGGACGCTATCGTCTTTAGGGTGGTCCACCAAAGGTTGCTCCAGATGAATCCAATCCTGATACAATACAGCCGAAAGTCCCAGTATGTTCGCACAGTTGGCCAGTAAACTAAAAGGACTCAAATGTTTCATATTTTGCGCTTGCACAAGAAGCGCCAAGCCCGGCACACAACCAAAGACCACTTTCCAACGCTTGGCCTTGTACAAGGATTCAGCAATGAATATCAAATACGCCGTGGCGAATCCGGTTTGACTGATGACGAGACATATATTCACTGCAATTTCCCCGCTCCCCAATAACAAGAGCCCCATTTGACCGTACGAGTTGCATTCCAGTCCTTGTTGTTGCAGTCGTTTCCGTACTTTTGGTAGAAGGAGCAGGGCATACATATTGAGTGCCGAGGCTGCACACAATGTGAGACTCCCAAGCAACCAACCCGCTCTCCGGAATGCGTGTGGGACACCGAGCAATCCGGCACCGACAAAACTCACTATAATATTGACGGTAATTTGTCCGATTTCAGCTCTTGTCAAGGGTGCTGTTGGTGAAGTTGCTGACGTTCGTTCATCAATTTGTTCCATCAAACTGACGATCCCGTCTCTTTGATCACTTGTCATGATGATACTAGTGTGTTCATTGCTGTCATCCGAAGACGACGAGGAAAGCATGTCAGCCGAATATTGTTTTACCATTTCCACAATATCGTGGTTGTCGTCATCACTGTTCCAGCTGCTGCTGCTTTCAGAAGTCGGCATGGTGAAAGAAAGAAAGCTATGTGCGTGATCAATCCGAATGACTTTTGTGGAAGCAATTGGTTGGAGGAACGAGACCTTTCCTCTAGGATACAAATAAATCCAATTCGACTTCTTTCGAATGTGTTCAAGTTCAAGTGCGAGAAAAAGGTTTCAGCAAAACTGTTGGCATTTCTTGATGTTTGTATTTTGTATACTGTTATCGCATTGGCACTAACTACAGTAGGACAGACGATCAACGCATTCCTCTCGAACTACCAGTAGGGATTGCTTTTGACTTATTTTTCTTGAAGACAGCAATTGATACATTGCAGATTGCTAGTAGCCTATACGCAAGCTCCGACAAATACGAGCATTCTCGAATAATCTCAAAGCCATTATCACAAATTACAAAAACACAGCCTCTGAGTCTTCTTCGATTCCCAAAGCCCGACAGGTATTCTCACGAATAAACGCTCGACACTGATCCCGTTGTTGACGCGCTTGTTCGTACGTTTCCTCCAATTCCCGAGCCGCTTGCGCATTTTCCTGCACGAGCTGTTCGATATAGGCTTTCTGCTCTTGCCGCGTCCGATGCATTCCAGGAATGTTGTGTTGCACTTGCAAATCAATCGCTCGACTCTTTTCCAATACAATCGACGCCAATTGCATCACCAATTCCGTATCCTTGTCCATTTCTTGTTTGGCATGCCACCGCACAAAGTCTTCTCGTGAGTTGATTCCAGTCGAGGGTACCATGGCCAAGACATCGGGGTCTTTGGCTTTGTACGCCTTCCACAATTCGTCCGTGTCGAGTGCGTGTTCCGTGTTGTCGGTTGTTGTTTTTGTTGTTGTTTTGGTAGTTCCTAAATTACCCGATTCGGGTGCGACAGCGTCGCGCAATTGACGCAGTGCATCAAACATGGCCAAGGAAAGGCCGTCTGTTGTTGTGAATAAATTTGAATTGCATTGCATTGAATGTATGAGTGAGGTGAAACATTTCAGTGATACAGAGCATCGATTATATTCCTGCAAAAGCGCGAGAGAGCAATAAATAACACACGTTACCTAAAACGCATCAGGCAAGCACTCACCTATTCCATCTTGCAAGACTGTAATCGGGTCAATTTTGTCGACTGGCTCTTCGTTATCGGTCGAATAATCATCCGAATCATTGCTGATTATGTTATTTTTGTTGCTGCTATGATTCATATTCATGATTTATTTATTTATTTATAATAAATAAAAAATAATAAGTTGATTGCAAAGCTATTTGGAGGTTTTGTGTTGTGTTGAAATTGAAACCTTGGTGTGGCGATGACATTTAGGGTTAGCGCTTCCTCCGTGATTCGTGTTTTGGCGTGATTCCCGACCGACGCAAAAGCAAGAACGTCAAAAAAAAAATGCGCGTATTGCAAAACGAATTATTATCAAATCCTTCAGATGACTGTTTTGTAATAATAGGATGCTACGTACAATGCTTCGACATGCTTTGCATCCTTCGTCTGTTTCACATGGCGGACGAACAATAGTCCCAAGGCTCAGCGTGCGCTGTATGACCGTTTTGACGCCACCACACAAAGATGAATCATCCTCCGCATCGTCTCCTCAACAACAGCAACAACCATCATCATCACTGCCCCAACAACAAGAGAAAAACAAAACAATACGCCTTCCATTCTTCCTGGTATCACGTTGTGCGCTTCGACTGCACTTGGCGGTTTTCAAATTGCCTCGATTCTTTCGTCAGTCATCGGCATGCCCATTTCTGGAATACCCACGTCCATTTTACTTGGCATGACGGTAAAGCACGCCTTGCCTTCTTTTCTCAGTCCCCATCAGCAAGCACAGTTGCAACCGGGAATGACCTTTTGTACCAAAGCAATATTGCAAACGGGCATTGTATGTGTCGCCGCGAAACTCAGTTTCGGGCAAGTCCTTGCGACGAGTTCTCAGTGCATACCAGTCGTCTTGTCGTCCGTCGGAGCCGGAATGCTCTTTATTCCCTTGGCAGGTCGGTGGGCTGGACTGCCGTCGTCGCAATTGACACTGCTACTAACAGCGGGGACTTCGATTTGTGGAGTCACGGCCATTACTGCGTTGGCGCCAGCCATACAAGCGTCGCCGCGTGACATTGCCGTCGCCGTGGCCAATACGGTCCTCTATGGGACGGTCGGTATGTTGTGTTATCCGTACTTGTTGCACTCGCTGTGCGATGCGAACAGTGCACAAGTCGGAATGTGTTTGGGTGTCGCCATTCATGATACCAGTCAGGTGCTGGGGTCAGCGTTGGCCTATAAAGAAACGTATGGGGATGATGTGGCATTTCAAGTCGCGGCTGTGACGAAATTGTTACGCAATTTGGGCCTGGCGGTAGCGATTCCTGTCTTGTCGTATGCTCACGCGTCGCAGCAGCAAACGGAAAACGAAGATCCGGCTTACGAACCGTCCGACGACTCGAAAAAGGAAACCATGTCAGGACTCGTGACATTTACAAAAAAGTATGTACCACCCTTTCTGCTTGCCTTCTTGGGCATGTCGACATTGCGATCGACTGGTGATTTAATGCTGGTTGATGCGTCGACGGCCCAATCCTATTTCACTTTGACTATGGATTGGTTGGGTAATGATGTGTCCAAGTATTTGCTCGGTACAGCAATGGCCGGTGTTGGTTTGAATACTTCAGCGTCCTCCTTGCGGGGCGTTGGCTGGAAGCCATTTGCCGTTGGTGGGGCGGGAGCTCTGGTGGTAGGTGGAACCGGTTTTACAGTCGCTACTATGATGGTTTGAGGATTGCGAGGTCATTGATAAATCAACATGTTATTCTAGCGAGTCGTCACCGACGAACATCCTACTGAAAACGATTTTAAGATTTAAAAAAACTCAAAATCATATACTTTATCGATTATTAATATTTTTCCTCCTATGCTACCTGTTCAATCTCTTCCTCGTTTTCGATGCGAACTTGAGCCGCTCCATCCACCGTTCTTTGTCCTTTCTTCAACTCTTCATACTTTTCGACTGTCATCTCGGGATCTTCGAGCAGGACGGGTTTCCTTGACCATTAACTGCCTCAGCGTCCACGTAAACGGTGTGAACCGACGGTTTCGATGGGACCACATATTGCGTTTCCATTAACACGGAATCTGTGATAGATCGGAGGCCCCGTGCACCAGTGCCGCGAGTGAAAGCAGTCTGCGCAATAGCTTCTAATCCATCCTGCGTCACATGAAAATTAACATCATCCATAGCAAAAGACGGCGGTACTGCTTGATTATGGAATTCTTCGGCTCGGTCAGAATATCCACCAAGTTATCAATGTCCAGACCCTTTGTAGAGACAATAATCGGAAAACGACCTACAAACTCAGGAATCATGCCAAAATCTACCAAGTCTTTGGGTATAGCATTTTCAAAGTATCGCCCCTGGACAGCAGGGTCGTCAACCTTCTTTTCATCTGTGCCCCAAAGCCAATCGAAGCAGCATGAACTCGGCGGTTGATAATTCGTTCCAAGCCCGAAAATGCGCCACCACAAATAAACAAAATGTTGGTTGTGTCGATCTGCAAAAAGTCGCCGCGTGGATTCTTTCGACCGGGCTCCTAAAATAAACAATGAGGTTGGTTCACGGTTCATGCAAGTCAACAAACTACAACTATGAATGACGCGTACCTTGGGAACATTAATGACATTGCCCTCCACGATCTTAAGAAGCGCATGCTGGACACCTTCCCCAGACACATCGCGACTAATGCTAATATTTCCGCCCGACTTTCGAATCTTGTCGGCTTCGTCAATGTATACGATCCCCGTTGGCATCGTTCAATATCCTGTCCGCTTTCCAAATACAATTTGAATAGAATGCTTTCAACATCTTCTCCAACGTAGCCGGCCTGTGTCAAGCATGTGGCGTCTGCAATCACCAACGGAACATCAATCAACCGAGCCAAGGTTTTCACTAGCAAGGTCTTTCCACTTCCTGTTGGGCCCAGCAACTTATGAACGAAAACAAAAAAGGAAAGAGTGAGTGAACCGGAAACTGAAAGACACAGAATCGCAGCTATGCATTCTCACCAAAATATTGCTCTTATCAATTTCCACATCCTCGACATCACGAGCAAAGCTTGGATTATTAATACTATTGACATCAAATGGATGTCCTTCTTTCTTCATCTCAACGTTGTTCGACATGCCACTGCTGGAGGAAAACTGCCCCAAATTCATCTCGGTCAACGACGGTCCATCGTGAAGCTGGTTGATCGGAACCGTATTTGCGCTCGCCATGAAAGCACCTTCTTCAGCCTCGGCCTGTTTCCGCTGCTGCGCCGCCGCCTGCGCTTCTGCTACGAAAATGCGTTTGAAATGATTGTACACGCCGACCGACAAAGCCACCTTGACATTGCGTTGGCCAATCACGTATTCATTGAGACCCGTCATGATTTCCTTGGGAGTAGGAATTTTCCGAATGTGCGGAGCATGCGGCTGCTGTGTTCCGTTGTGCGATTCCTGCTGTTCTTGCTGTTTGGGAATGTGCTGCATCAATGTTTGCGGATCTTCAAGGTTGATTCGTTTCGAATGAATCTGCTTCTCCATGAGCTCATCGTACGGATCCTCCTTGGCCGTAATCTTGGTATTCGACACAAACCATCCCGAACAGGCCGCACAATAAAATGTGTTTTCTTCAAAGTCGCCGTGTCGGAAGGTAACAAACGCACCGCACTTGGGACAGCGATGTCGCGCTCCTCCGCCGCCGCCTGATTTTCCGCGGGGAATCACTTTTCCTTGATCGTAATTCGAAGGAGGCGGGTAGGGAGAAGAGCTGGGAGATCTCGGACCCGATGCAGCAGTGCTATCCGACGTCTTTGTGCTTACTGTCGAGCCGTTTTCCTGTCGTACTGCCTCGTCGTGTTCGTAAGAATCTGCTTCGCCGTCATCGTCTTCATAACAATCATAAGCAAGCGCGAGAGCGGGCTCTGGGACAGGCAGTCGTATTTCATCGAAACCCCGACGAGTAGAAGAAGAAAAGGAAGAGATATAGAAGGAGCTAGCACCAGGGTTATTGTTCACGATGACTGCTCCCGCTCGTCGTGCGGAACGTGTCAAGGTCCTCGAAGCTGCGCGTATCATGTTGCAAACAGAAATCAAATAATAGCAAGAACAGATAAAGGATCAATTAAAGAAGCTTCCTAGCAAGATGAAGTGTTGAAAAGAGACACTCAATTGCTGATAAAGTAAAACAAAGGATAGAATGAATAAAGGATTGTTTGTGATGATACCCTTCCTTTGATTGTCAATCATCGTCAACGACAGAACTTGACAGAAGAAGAACGTCGCTGTCGTTCGGAACGAGCGAATGGAGTACCGGATCTTCACGTCGAAGCTTTTCAGATCCGAGTGTGACGTACGAATTTGCAGACACAATAGGACAGAACTGTTCTCGGAAACCTTCACTATCGGAGTGATACAATGAGATCGTATCGGTATTCATTCGGCTAGGTGGAGCTCCTCGTTGATTGTATTACCATGAATAGATAGAAAACTCCCGAGATCTAATGCTGACCTATAATAACAACCGTTACGATAATTTTACCGCCTTCTCGAGAGAATAAGACAAAATTAAAGTTGCTAAAGCAGCCTTAGACGGCGACTTTGAAAACAAACCTCGTTCCGCTTTATTAAGCTTTGTGAACGCACTGGAAATGAGGTGCTGAAGGCTGAAGTCTTTATATGTCTGCATGGGACAGCCAAACGATAATAGAAACAGATAGAACAACACGAATGAGAGCAACGTTGCTCTCTCATTATACTTGGAATGGACGGAAGAAAAAAATCAAAACAGGTGAATTCATTCGTAACGGCTATGTATCGTTCTATCTTGGATTTTGTTTAAAAACGTATTTTGGAAGAAAGATTACACTTAAGTAACTAGAAACCGGCCGACACTCCGGGGAAGTCTCCGAGCTCCGAGCATCCGATCTACAAGACTCCTTTGAACTTCGAAACCCTACAATAACGAGTACAGTGATGGAGACATACTGTGGATCTATAAAGTACCACGAAAAGAAGAAATCCTCATGAACGGAGGAATACGCAGGATCAAAGTACCGGCGGTTTTTGGGGTGTCTGTGACCCAATCGACCTGACGTCGTGTTGTGGTGAGACCGCCGCCCACTCGTGCACCGATCATAAAAAATATTTTCGCCGGGAGGCGAGGCTGTTTGACGGCCAACAGCATGCCTTATTGGTCTTCATCCAAAGTCGGGGCTGTCCCTCAATCGCAGGGACAGCAAAATAAAAAAGCGGCGTCGAATCGAAGAGGAATTACATTGTCGGTAAGTTCCTTGAATGCGAGCAAATGATTGCTGAGTGATATCGCTTTTTTTCTCGACTCGTATCCGAGTCTTGTTCCATTGAGAACCGCAACGACTCGTGTTGCTATAGGTTTTCGTGGCGGGACGTTGGGAATTGCCGTTTTGCTAAATGCAGATACTGTTGTCCATGCTAACCGGCATTCACCGCTGCTCAGTGCATGAAAATCCTTTTAGCAGCCATGGAGTTGCTTGCGATGTGCTTTATGTTTCCTTTTCTGCTTCGATAGACTTTTATCTCATTAAAATTATCTCTGTTTTTACAGGATTTAAAAAAGCAGACGGCGATTCGCTTAGCGAAGGAGCAGCAACAGAATGATGATCAACCGCCACTCGCGAACAATTCAAGCACGCCTGGTTACCAGCCTCAAGAAGCGTCAGCATTTCCGTATCCCCATGGGCGTTTCTCTGGATCATCGTTACCTCGGGAAATCAAAGTGAGCGCATCTAATCAAGGTTACGGAACTAGCAACAGCCATAATCAAGTTCCTTCGATTTCGTATGGCCGCGAGGCACCGCCCCAGTTACAAAGCCATCCATTCAGCAACGATACGTGCCCGAGAAAAGCAGAATTTCGTCGTCGAGTCCAGTTCATCCGTCTTCTGTCGACGCGAACGTTAAAGCAAAGCTTCCTCACGGGTTGACAGTACACGAGCTGAAAGCCATGACAAAGGCTCGGCTGCAAGCTGAAGCGAGCACTGAAAAACCTGGAATGGGAGGCGGCGCTTTCAATCCTGTGATGACGCAAGCTGTGCCGGAAATGCGTGATCGAACACCAGTACGGAGTCCGGTTGTTCACTTGCAGAATTTAAAAGAGGAAACCCTCCACCGATGACCGACGGCAATTTCCACCACGAAAGTTGGTCTATTGATTCGAGAAACGACCCGTGGGAGACGGGCAGTGTAGGCACTCAGACATCCGAGTTTTTTGGCTCGGAAAAGGGATTCGGTCCGCTCGACGATGGTGTATACGGCAACCGCGCACGTTCATTCTCAGCCAATGCCGTTGGCCAGGACTTTCGCCGCGATAGCCCCTCTCCTGTGATATGTCATCCCATTGCGTTTCATGACGCTTATGCTCCTAACAGACGACGGGCTGCTACTCTATCGCCCCGGGCAGGTTTGTCACATTTGCATGAAAATCATCCCCTGGTGGGCGAGCTACAACTTCCTGGCCTATCTTCCTTTAGTTCACCGCGAGCTGATTTGATCGCGCCCCGCAGCAACAATAATCCCTCTCTTGAAAGATTTTACAGCTCGATTTACCAAGACGCTAACCGGGTTCGGACTTCGTCTACGGTTTCGATGCCTTCCCTTTCCCACACTTCAGATGAGTTTGCGCTCAATCCTTCGTTACCTAGATTTGGCGCTGCTCCTGAAGATATCACGCCTGTTACAGGTTTATCGGACACCTTCCGTATCAATTCTACTCTATCCAGCTTTGACGGGCTCGCTATCGGTGAAAACCGAAGCCGCGCTTCAACTTGGACCGCCACATCTGGAGTGAACGATTTGTTTGGCCCTAGTCTTATCCCGACCGCTCCAGATACGAATGAGCTTAGCGAAGAGCTGGCTTCTATTTTAGAATTCTCCGGTGTCGACGATCGAGATTCTTCGTCAGCGCTCTCGAGCTGGATGTAATGGCACTGTTCCGAGTTGCCCTTTCTCTTCTTCATGTTATTTATCCGCAATGAATGGTTGCATTCCTTTCATTGCAGTATGCTCGTAAGGATTGAGTCGAGTTCTGCCATCTCCTCTCCTTGAACAAAAAAATTATAGAATATATGTATTCGCTTTGTTACTTTGGTGATTGTTATGCCAGTCCAATCCGTATAAAACTTCATGTAATTTGACTTTTAAAATGAATATTTGAGTTTCGCTACATCTTCCTGGAAAGGACTATTTAGTTATTCGCAATCGCGACAAAGAGGAGCGCCAAGGTGTGCAACATGGTCGAGAGCTTGGCCGACGAAGATGCCATCGTGGGTTCCATTCCCATGCCCATTGTCGGATCCATGTTCATCGTGGGATCCATGTTCATCGTAGGATCCATGTCCATTGTCGGATCCATATTCATCGTAGGTTCCATTCCCATGGAAGGAGAAGGCATAGCCATCGTCGGGTCCATATTCATCGACGGTTCCATTCCCATGGAAGGAGAAGGCATAGTCATCGTCCGGGTCCATTCCCATGGAAGGAGAAGGCATAGCCATCGTCGGGTCCATATTCATCGACGGTTCCATTCCCATGGAAGGAGAAGGCATAGTCATCGTCGGGTCCATTCCCATGGAAGGAGAAGGCATAGCCATCGTCGGGTCCATATTCATCGACGGTTCCATTCCCATGGAAGGAGAAGGCATAGCCATCGTCGGGTCCATATTCATCGACGGTTCCATTCCCATGGAAGGAGAAGGCATATCCATCGTCGGATCCATATTCATCGTAGGTTCCATACCCATGGACGGAGAAGGCGCTTCACCAGCGTCAGTCTGTCTTGCTGTCAAAATGCCGCATGAAACACGGTTACCCATCGAATCATGGACGATGAATGGTCGGCTTTCGGCCATGGTTGTGACAGAACCAGCCATGAGACAGTTTCCAAAGTAGGCCATGCCCTCAGATGACGTAGACATGTAACTTTCCATCATCCACGGGTCTTCGTCCATTTCGTACCAGTGCCCACCCTGAGCGTCCAGGCTGTCGCAACTATCGCCCATGTGCACATGTGTGCCACATCCGTTGGTAGCATTGCAGTCCATACCGTCACCCATGTAACTCATCAAATTCGCCTCGAGGCCGCGCGCCATTCCAGCGTAGCACATAAACATGTCATCTCCCACAACATATGCGTCTGCCTCCGCCATGCTGTCGTCTCCGAGAGGAGAAGTCATGGTCATTAACTGAGTAAGGCCATCGCTGACAGGTTCCAAGACACCACAACCAACGCGATCTCCAGCTTCGTTGTGAACTTTGAAGGTAATGGGGTCAAATAGTTAGTCGAGGCAAAACTAAGTTTGTTTGTTTCCTGCAAAACCAATATCACGTACCAATCACGACTCTACCATTGACGTCAGTGGTTCCGATCTCAAGCCACGTGCCCTCGGTAAGCATTCCTTCAGCTGTTGTGGAGTGACGCGCTTCCGCCCAAGGGTCTTCGCTAGTCATATACAGGTGACCGCCTTGCGTATCAACGCTCTCGCAGGACATGCCCATGTGGATGTGCAATCCGCAACCATTCATGGCAGTGCACATCATCGCATCCAAGGAGGGTTCCAATCCGGTCAAGTGACCTCCATAGAAGATAGAGGTGTTTCCTTCTTCGACCATCACAACAACAGTTCCTTCAGCTGTGTAGTCGCTCGAAATAGGCATAATCATGGCGGAGTACATCTCCATCGCGGATACCACGCTGATAGAAGCAAGGAAGATGAGTTCACGGAAGATCATTGTTTGTTCAGTGAGATATTTTTGTTGCAAACTCTTTTTTTGTGGACACTTTGTGGGTTTGCTGAAAAAGTGAAACCGTCAAAGTTGTGTCCACCTGGAATCACGCACGATTGACAGAGGATTTCGGAAACCTGTGTCTTCTGTACAAATCTCCACAGTCCTGGATGTGAAGTGGTTGCCGTTGCGGTATCCGGGTTTAACAGAAAACTTTCGCAGTGCATTTTATAGTAGTCCCATGTTCTATTTTGTTTCTTGCAAGGACACACCGACTTTTCCTCTCATGTTTCACATCGCTGCCAGCCGCCAACCTGCCAATTCCAACATCATCCAACGTTCGCCACAAGCCAAACACTGCACTGTATCAGTACTATATGAACCAGGACCAAGTGCCACCGACTGTGGCTATGTGCGACCTGCAAACGAGAACCGAGACAAAGGGCGAACAAGGATCATGTGCGATCCTGCATCCGCTCAAATGTGTCGACTGCGAAGCGCGAACGCGCGACGAAGCCGAATGCAGCCTTAAGTGATTCTAAACTGGAAGGCACCGGGCTTGTAATTTAAAATGCCAAGCATGCAACCCTTTCGGAAAGTTCGACCTGTGTCCACCAACCATCGGCTTGTCTTTCGTGGACAAAAATAGACGCCTCAATGACTCTCAATGACTCGAGATATAGGAAGCAAACGTACTCAACGACGGGAATAATGTCGAGAATAAAATCGACAAAGGCTTCGTGTCGGACGATCGAGCATCGGCAGCATTCATTGAACCAAAGATCCATTCTCCTCGATCGTCTCTATTGCTTGCAAAACGCTACTGTACACGTAACATCTTCAGCTTGAGTTGGACACATATGACATCTTTGCAGATATTGGTTCTCTTCGACCTGCGTTTTCCGGGAATTTTATTGCTTGAAATATGCTTTTCCGATATTGTTACAAAGTGACTGCGATACTGAACATCGGATTTATGGCCGTCTTGCCAAGTGCCTCCTCCCGTCGAGCAGCTGTCCTGCCACAGCATGACGAACCAGTCGAATGCGAAAGAATAGACTCTTGGAGTGACTCGCTTTCTCGTTGGTGGGTTAATGCTCCTGGGAACTGGACGATGCAACTTTTCCGATGTGGTGTTGTCCGCTGAAACGACGAATGTATATCCGATGTAGGGCGCCGTTATCGAAGTGATTTCCGGTGCTCTTGCATTTGAAACATAGCAGTGAAAACAAGGCCTTTGTCGTTCAATTTCCCATTGCCTTTTGCATGCTCATAGCCAAAGCTGCATTGCTATGAGCACACTAGTAGATCATAACGCAGAACAATATAGCAACTTTTTCAAGCCAAAGCAACATTTTCAGCCGGAAACAGCCTCGTGTAACATGTACTGTACCAGTCATTACTCGCTTTTCTCTTCCTCTTCTTGTTCCTTTCTGAGCTACTTTCCACAGTAACCACATCAAATCGATACATCGTAGATTCCAAATACGGTGGCGGCGTTACAAGTGTTAACGCTGCTCGTACCGCTGCAACCGAATCGGTCCGACACTTTATTCGCATCATTGCTCTACTTCCTTTCGACGTCTTCTTTTTTGTATCCTCCGCAAACGATACAGAAAGCTGACAGCTGTGCGGCTCTAGTGTGCCCCACAAAGCTCGTAAACTAAAAATGAGAATCGTCTGCAATTCGCGAGGATCCGTAAACACAGGTTCCGCTCGTACGAGTATATCCGAGTAGATTGTCATGAATTTTACTGAAAGTGAGGCAAGACAAAGAGGATTTGATTATTATGTATGCTTCGAACGAAACAAAGCAACATCAATCAAGCAAAAAAAAAAAAGTAATATGCATCGCGGCGGACGACTACAGACGATGATGGATGCAAACCCATATAACAGGACTTCGTTCACACAAGGGAGTCGATTGAAATCGAGTCGTCTACTCTTTGATAGAATCATAGTTCAAGCAAACAAGTCTACTATTTAAGCTTCTTACTTTCCATTGCTTCCTTTTTCCTCATTTCCGCCAGCTGTTTGGATTGTTCGTCCTTCTCCGCTTCCCTCTGTTCGTTGCTTTGATCTACCTTCAACGCAGCTTCGCCGTACAACTTTCCAAACAACACTGCGCGAGCACCCTGCTTCCAATCACTGTTCAGCAATCCGTACATGGTACTGTCTCGACTAGCATCTTTCAACACCATGTGTCGGAGTAACACGCCCTCCAAGGTGAAGCCCAAGCGATTGGCCAGTTTGTTCCCATCGGGATCTTGGGAATCCACCGCCATTTGAATGCGGCGGTACCCGTACGCAAACAAGCGATCCAACAACAAAAGCAAGCTTCCATCTGTTGTTGAGTGCCTTGACTGTTGGGCGCCATGATGGGCGGTTCCATTTGAATCGACAAGTGCTCCGGAGAATCGTTCGTCAAGAGAATGACACCCGAAATCTTTTCCGTGACACTGTGAATCATGGTAAAACCAGCTTCATTGAATTTCCGCTGAAAGACGAACGACGTTTGCATATTGGCTGGTGTACGAAAAGGACCCTCCGGTTGAAATCCCCAGACTTCGAGTGGATCGTAGGCTTTTCGGTCGAGACGAGGAGAGCCATCCGTCATTTGGAAAAAATCAGTCAAATGCCGATCACTATCCATGGCTTCCAGTCGCACAAAACGACCAATGATATCGGTAGGTCGCTGTTCAAACAATTCGATATATTTGTCATCGGATTGATGCGACGCACAACAAATCGACTCGTATTGACGCGCATACGACCTTCGATACGCTAAACTCGTGTACGGTCCGCAACCGGCAAATCCCCGAGCATATGCCTCGAAACGAGCTTCGGGGCGTCCCGAAAGTACCTTTCCTGAAACAAAAATGAAGAACAGCAGTGGGGAATGGAATGGAATGCAATCATATATAAGATATAATAAAAATAAGAATGAGTCGATCCGCTGTACAGGATTCCATTATTATTCGAATCACCACACGTACCTCCCGGCTGATCTTGACATTTTCGATAGGCACTACTGTAGTTTTCTTCGTAATACGGCGGCACATGCCGTTCTTTGGGGAGTTTTCTGTTGTCCTCCTTGCGTTGGTTGGTCGTGATCGTCATCGTCCTCGTCCTCGACTGGATCCGGTGCCACATTCAGCAGCATTTGCGTCAATTTCGTCGGTTGATCGGTCAATAGAGGTGGTGAATAATTCGATTGCAGTCGTTCCCGACCTTCCAACAATGTTTCCATCAACAAGGGCCGTTCCTTGCGCACTTCGGTCGAAGTCAACAAGGTCGGTTTTCCTGTCACTGTTTGTTCGGCAATACGCTTGAAGGAACCACCCAACACCAGTAAAGCCAGAACAGCAGAAATGGTGGTAATGAAAACGAGAAAACCAAAGAGAATGCCGTATCGCTGCGCGGAAGGTATGTTGGCCAGACCAAAGGCTTCCAACATGGATTCGGCCGAACCAAAGGCGGCTGTGACTTGTTGAAAAGCTTTCTGGAGCTTTTCTAAGTCTCCTGCTGCTTCTGTTGTTGACATAATGTTGTTGTTTAATAGCAAGCAAGCGGTGCAATAATAACAAGTGCTTTTTTTGTTCGCCATAAGAAGACCATAGCAATGCTGCATGTGGTGAAACTTTTTCTCTCATCATCTGCTCGCGTCTCTCTCGCGTCCGTACGACGCCCGAACCGTTGGTGGATCCGATCCGCGCGCTCCTCGCGCGGCGCGATGGGATGCACAATTCTTTTCGAAGATCGGAAAAAATAATAACCCCTTGGCCATTGGTGACCGAAAAAAAAAAAGTTGACCCCAAAAGACGAGTATTCAATTTCTGACGCACAGACAGCAAGACGGAAATTTCACCTTGGCCATTGGCACAACGCAAAAAATAAAAAAACGAAGGAGAAAAAAACGATGCAAGCAATTTTTCACGCCATCACTTTTATTCTTTCTCAAATCAAATGGCTCTTTCCAAACCGCTCTCCGCATCTTTTATGCTACAGCTATCCTTCTTCACCGAAGCTTTCGGAAGAAGAAGAAGCGGAAGTGTTCACGAAAGGGAAACGAAGCGTCGGCGTCGTGTTCGAAAAGCTGTCGATGATATTTATCTCTTGCAAGGTGATTACTATTTTTGCCGGGCTCATCAAATGACTTATGAAAGTTTCTGGTTGTTGCATGGCCTTTTGAAGACTACATAAATGATGCCATTCGTTTGCAGAAGAAGATTATCGAAGAGCATCGTCGCCAGCTAGAAAATGTTGAAAGCAACGAGGCGACACAACAGTCACCAGCCAGCGACAGCGCCAACCGGCCTCGGCCTCCCTCCTGTGCGTCTGTATGGGCGTTTCTTCAAACCGATCTTCATCGAAAGTGAATTGAGTCAGAATGGCTCATGTTTAGATTTTTGCAATGATGCAACAAGGAAGTGAAATGAATACGTTTTCACAACTTCTCTTTTTTTTTTTCACGATACTTAGCTCAACTTTTTTACTCCACTTTTTTTTGCTCTCCCCACTCGACATTTTTTTGTTGGAGATAGCAATGGCTGGACGACTGTCAGTAGAAAGCAGCGCAGGTGCGTGCGAATTCATACAAGACAGACGATACCGAAGCCATCCGTTACTCGAATGACGTAAATAGAAAACTGACTCAGGACAAGCCGAGAGCCACGAAAAGGAAACAACAACAACATCCTCGGCATGAAGGTCTCATTGTTGTTTGCGAATCTAAAGTAAAACGAAAGTTATCTTTACTCGGTTGTTTGTTCGGTATTTATCGTTGTCTTGATTGGACGCGATTATCGTTACAGAAATCGTAGTTTCAACATTCGCAAACAACAAAAAGGTTTGTTTGTACGACAACAACAAAAACAACAACATGTCAAGCAACAACGGTGGGGCCAACGCCCCAGACCGTGTTGAAAGCAATGGAGGGTCCAACAACCCCATGGACAGGGACGACGAACCGGAACCGGGAAACCGTGGTACAGCTCCTGATACTTGGGGCTCCCGAACTCGGCGACGCAAAATATGATATAATTGCTGGAAAAGAAACTTTCACCCTGGTAACTGCAAAGATTGCTACATTCGTGAGCAAGAAATACCCCAATGCCGGCGAGTACCGAGTTGGGATGGTTAAAATGCACCTTGATGAAATTGTTGAGCCTGAGCTTCCGGAAGATGGGACGAACGAGATCGCATTGACGCTATGGAAAGAGAAAAGAGAGGAGTACCGAAATAAAAGACCAAGCGAGTCTGTTTCGGACAAGTTTTTTCCACAGTGGAAGATCAATGCTCACCAGCTCAGAAAACGAATGGAGGCGCATGCAGATTGGGAACGGATTCATGAAGAAGGTGATGTCATCGGATTGCTGGAGCTCATCCAGACATGCATGACTTTGGGTCAGACTCGTCAGTATGATTTCCACACTTGGGTGAATGCAGAGACCGAGCTGGTAGGGTGCAAGCAGACAAAGACTATGTCTAACCATGAATACTTTGAGAGATTCAAGGAGTGTGTGGCAAATGCAGAGCGACTTGGAACTGCTGTTGGGTACTCGAGGCCGTATCCAGGATTTACTCGATGAGGATGCGGAGGATGGAGGTAACCCAACCGAACGCGAGCTATCAAAGCGACCAACACAGTCAGAGAACGCTTCTTGGCGGTTCGTTTCCTTGTGAACAGCGATCAGCGACGATACGGAGAACTGTTGCGCAACATCGGGAACGACTTCACCTTGGGACTAGAAAAGTACCCGCAGAATCTCAACGCGGCTTACGACTGTCTGATGAATTACAAGCCAGTTGCTACCGAGCGTGGAAAGGATGACGCTGGTGGTCTTGCTTTCTATAATGATGGGGAAGGCGACAATCGTGAGATCAGAGCCGGGCGTGGTGCAGGTGGTCGGTGACGAAACAATGGCGGAAGAGGACGTGGTGGTCATGAGGTCGTCGGTCGTGGCGCAGGTCGAGGAAGCGCCTCCTGCGAACGAGACAACACGGGTGATGATAGCCAGTACCTCCTAGACCAGGTCGATAACAATAACGACGGAAGTTGCCGCCTATACCATGGACTATGTAGATCGGCTAGAAACTTGCCTCCAAGTCCTTGACCACAATGGAATGGAACGGGAGACACTTCTTCTTGATAGCTGCTCAACCGTATGCCTCATTTCCAATGGAGATCTCCTCCACGACATCCACACTGTTGATCGGTGCATGAGAGTGCGATGCAATGCTGGAGTGCGTGCCACAAATCAGATGGGGTATCTTGGTTCTTTTCCAGAGCCCGTATGGTACGACCGAAAGGAATTGCGAACATCTTATCCCTCTTCATAGTGCAGAAATATTACCGTGTCAGCTACGATAGTGCTAAAGACAATGCGTTCAGCGTGCAGCTTGCAAATTTGACACTTTGTTTCCAACCTACGGCCAAAGGACTGTACGCCATGACAAAACAGGTTGACGACAATTACGAATGGACCATGGTTACTACGGTTGAAGAGAAAATGTCACAATATACCCAGCGAGCTTACAAGGCAGCTGTGCGAGCTCGACAGGTGCAAAACATCATGATGCATCCAAGCGACAAGCAGCTGGAAGAAATTGTTGATCACAACTTAATTAAAAATTTAGACGTCACTCGTCCCGACATTCGAGCTGCACACGACATATTCGGGCCTAATCTTGGGTCACTATACGGTAAAACCACCAGGCGCTCCTCACCAGTAGTTCAAACGGAATTGATGCGGTACCAGAAGATATCCGGGACAGAGTACAAGCGGTGGTCCTTGGCATCGACATTCTCTACGTCAACAAAGTACCAATCCTGATCACAACATCTCGTGGACTCCATTTCGGCACCGGAGGACCTTGACGATCGACAGATTCCTACGGTTGCTAAAGCTCTGCTCCGTGTCGTCAAGTTGTATCGGCGCCGTGGAATTCAATTTCCGTTATCAATGCCGACAGGAATTTGCTCCACTTGAGGCGAATTGCCGGATTTGACTTTTAACTTCACATCACGCGACGAACATGTTCCCGAAGCTGAGAGATTCATCCGTACCATCAAAGATCGCGTGCGCAGCTGTTACAACATCCTGCCTTTCAAAGAGTCCCCAGACTGATAGTGACACGTCTTGTAGGCAACGCCGTTTTCTGGCTTAACGCCTTTCCGCATAAAGATGGAGTCTCCAAAACACTCTCCTCGGTATCTCCTCACAGGACAGCACCTTGATGCCACAAAACACATTCGCTGCGAGTTCGGCAGCTACGTGCAGACTCATGAGGAACACACCTCCGACATGAAACCTCGCACCACTGGAGCCATCTGCCTTGGGCCCTCCGGGAACGAACAAGGCGGTCACTACTTCCTATCCTGAGCACTGGAAACGCCTTCACCGTCAATACTGGACAGCTCTTCCAATGCCTGCTGACGCCATCGACCGTGTAAATCGGCTGGGACTCAAACAGAAAATGCCTAAATCTCTCACTTTCGCCAACCGTCTTGGACTGGAATATCCCGATTACCCGGAGGAAGTTGACGACCGACCACGACTCAACTTTACAACCCAACGATGACGCCTCCGTTTCGTTGCCTGCCTCGACTGCCTCTTATGACTCTGATGATTATGATTCTGATCATGACGACAGCCATCATGCACCGTCTGTTGCCACCGCAGGAGTGCGCCACAATGATTACATTGATGATGAAGGAATCGATGACAACAATGACGAAGCCGATGATGGAGTCGAATCACTTGCAAACACAGGCGTGGACGATAATGAATCTGTCGAGAATACAGGAGTGGGTGACGATGATTCCGTTGAAAGCGCAGGAGTGGGTGATGACGAATCTCATCGAAGCACAGGAGTGGGAGACGAACAAGATCCGGAAGAAGACCCAATTGCGGAAGATGAAATAGACCCAGCTGATCCGGTTGCTGCAGAAATGGATGCGCGATACGGACATCGCAATCACGACATTAATCTTCGCCCACGCAAACTTCGAACGTATGATCATCTCCACGCATATCTGGATGACCAGAATCCAACTGAACTCCAAGAGAATCTTGACAAAATGACAGATGCAATGTTCATGACCGAACAGATGTCGCTCAACCGCGGGTTGAAAACGTTTGGAAAAGCTGGAGCTGACTCCGTCGTCACAGAATTGCGACAATTGGATCGAATGGACGCAATAATCCCACGAGACAAGAACTCACTGAGCAAGGAACAACTGCGTCGCTTTGCGATACCTCATGTACCTCAAACAGAAGCGTTGTGGGCGCATTAAGGCTCGTGGATGCGCCGATGGCCGTCCACAGAGGCTTTACAAAAGCAAGGAAGAAACAAGCTCACCCACTGTAACAACAGAGTCTATTTTCCTGACTGCTGTTGTGGACGCGCGACGAAGAAAGAAAGACGGTCACCGTTGATATTCCCGGCGCATTCATGCATTCAAAGATGGATGAGTTGATTCACATGAAGCTTGAAGGACCAATGGCAGAGCTCCTCGCACGGTAAGTCCGGAAAAGTACCGCAAGTATATTGGAATCGAGAATGGCAAACCAGTCATCTATGTCGAACTGGCAAAGGCACTGTACGGAACATTGCAGGCTGCTCTCCTCTTTTACAAAAACATCTCCTCGTTTCTGGTGGACGAGTTGGGCTTCACCATTAACCCGTACGACAGATGTGTTGCAAACAAGATGATCAACGGAAATCAATGCACGGTGTGTTGGCATGTGGACGATTTGAAAATATCCCACGTCGAACAATCAGTCCTTGAAGAAATTGTCGGCAAATTTGACAAGAAATATGGATCGCCCGAGGCACCGTCACTGCCACGTACGGAAATGTCCACGATTATTTGGGAATGACACTCGACTTCTCTGAGAAAGGAAAGGTGCAATTCGCATGGATGAATATGTGGAAAACTTGTTGCATGAGGCACCCAGCGACTTCGATGGCGTCTCTGTAACACCGGCCACCAGCAACCTCTTCACAATTAACAAAGACGCGGAGAAATTGTCCCCAGAAAAATCCAACTTATTCCATCGGTTCACCGCAAAGCTCCTCTACCTGTGCAAGCGAGTTCGTGTCGATATCCAGACGACAGTTGCGTTCCTGACGACAAGAGTGAAACAGCCGGACGTCGACGATTGGAAGAAACTCGTCGCTGCATCCGTTATCTTCGCGGCGAACCAAAACTCCCTTTGACCCTCGAAATGGCTGATTGTTGCAAATTGAAGTGGTGGATTGATGCGTCGTTTGCCGTCCATCACGACATGCGTAGCCACACTGGAATGACAATGTCGCTTGGGAAAGGATCGGCAATGTCGGGCTCACTTCGACAGAAAATCAACACCAAAAGCTCAACGGAAGCGGAACTTGTCGGAGTCGACGACGGAATGTATCTTGTAGCATGGACTCGAAACTTTATGACAGCGCAAGGTTTGAAAATCGTGGACAACGTTGTGTACCAGGACAATCAGAGCGCGATCTTGTTGGAACGGAATGGAAAAGCCTCGAGCGGCCGGCGTACTCGTCACATGGATGTGCGGTATTTCTTTGTCACCGACCGAATCAAGAAAAGGAATTGCGAGTGGAATATTGTCCCACCACTGAGATGTTGGCTGACTTCTTCACCAAACCATTGCAGGGCTCGCTGTTTCGAAAAATGCGAGCCAGTGTCATGAACCTCCCTGAATCATCCTGTGCGGGCCATCACCCACCCAAGAATCGAGACACTTGTTGTTTTTGCGACGCCGTTGAAACGCCGGGGATGTTGGGCGAATACACAATGACTCAGAGTGGTTCACAGGAGTGTGTTGGAGATAGCAATGGCTGGACGACGGTCAGTAGAAAGCAGCGCACGAGGTGCGCGAATTCATACAAGACGGACGATACCGAAGCCATCCGTTACTCGAATGACGTAAATAGAAAACTGACTCAGGACAAGCCGAGAGCCACGAAAGGAAACAACAACAACGATCATCGGCATGAAGGTCTCATTGTTGTTTGCGAATCTAAAGTAAAACGAAAGTTATCTTTACTCGGTTGTTTGTTCGGTATTTATCGTTGTCTTGATTGGACGCGATTATCGTTACAGAAATCGTAGTTTCAACAATTTTTCCTGCCTATCGACAATTCTTGGCACCTCAAAAAAGTGGACTTTTGCTGACGTGGACACCAGAAAAAAACTTTTTTAGCTCCTCTTTTTTACATTTTTACATTTTGTGGTCACCAATGGCCAATGCGTATAAAATGGTGATGTCAAAAAAATAATAAAAGCCAATCAAACGTCAAAAGTCAAAAGCATAAGATCCATGCATTCGCCACATCCATCCAAGGTTCTCATGTTGTAGACTGCTGTTCTCACACACACACACAATAATACTTCTCATCATTACTCGAATCAATCAATCATCCTGTCTGAGAGAGTTCCGCTCCGCTATTATTCCAAAACAGAAAAACGAAAATGCCATCGATTGAACTCTGGAGACAAATTCAGGCCGCTTCCGGTCTCGCCTTTGCCTTTTTTCTGTCGATTCACCTTTTCAGTCACTTTTGTCTCAACATTGGTTGGGAATATGGGAAAAACACAATGCTACAAATGCGAGAAATTTATCAGAATCCGCTGTTTGAAGCGCAGTTGGTCATTGCACTCCTTGTGCATTTGACCGCCGATGGAGTTCTCTATGCGCATCGCAAAAGTCGAATGGGCGCGCTCAAAAAAGATGATGATGCCACTCAGACTCAGACGTATACACCCGGACCATCGGCCGAACTGCAATTGCATCGATACGCCGGTCACTTTTGGCCGTCGCGGTCTTTGGGCACGTCTTTTCGACGCGCATTGCGGCCTTGTTGTGGTTGCCGGATCCTTCCACATACGATTACACGTTTGTGACAGAGTTGCAGCACCGCATTCCGTACAATCTATTCACGATTGTACTATACGTGTTCGGAGCGGCAGGATGCTATCACTTGTTGTACGGTGTTTACATTTCTTTGGCTCTTCTTGCCGGAGCCGATGTCCGGGGAGGATCCGCCTTCGCTCTTATTCCGTTTGGCATTCATTGGCAATTTGGCCATGATTAGCACTGTTCTGGCCTTGAAAGGTAGTTTCAATGATGTTGCTGAAATGAATGACAAGGCAGCGGAGCGTGACATGCTCATGTCCAAAATGGGTCTTTAAAATGTTGCTGGATATATATATATGCACTGCATTGTCAGAATCTATAGTATCAAGGGTCGTTGGTTTATTGTTCTTTCTTCTTTCTATCTTTCTTTCTTTCTATCATTTAATTGTTATTGTTTATCATTTTATCAAGACTTTGTTTTGTTGCAATTCTACATTCGAAAGACACCAAATTGGGTGGCATTGGGTGGATCGCATCCAACACGTCTTGCGATGGCCAATGCATTTCCCAGTACAGAACGCGTTTCCGCAGGAGCAATAATGCCATCGTCCCACAAATGACGTGTCGAGTAATAGGCCGAGCTCTCCTTTTCGTACTTTTCCAAAATGGGCTGTTCAAACGCTGCTTCTTCTTCGTCCGTCCAAGATTCACCATTGCGTTCCTTGTTCTCGCGTTGCACTGTCGACAGCACTTTGGCGGCTTGCGTCCCGCCCATGACACCAATACGGGCATTGGGCCACATGAACAAGAACCGCGGACTGAACGCTCGTCCACACATGCCATAATTGCCGGCACCAAAACTTCCTCCCACAATCAAGGTTATTTTCGGAACCGTCGCATTGGAAACCGCCGAAACTAACTTGGCACCGTGTTTGGCAATGCCCTCGTGTTCGTATTTCTGTCCCACCATGAATCCGGTAATGTTTTGTACGAACAAAATCGGGATACCTCGTTGACAACAGAGCTGCACAAAGTGTGCTCCTTTCAAGGAACTTTCCGAGAACAAAATCCCATTGTTTGCAATGATGCCAACATCTTGTCCCATGATTTTACCAAATCCAGTCACCAGGGTCGTTCCATAATTTTCCTTGAATTCATGAAATCGACTCCCATCCAAAATGCGTGCCAAGATCTTTCGAATATCAATTGGTTGTTTCATCGAGTCGGTCGGCACCAGACCCTCCAGTTCATTGCCATTGTACAGTGGCTCTTCATACTGGGATGGGAGTGGTGGAACGAGCTGTTGTTGCTGCGGCCCCAAAAACGATACAATGTGTCGTAGTTTCGCCATGGCTTCTTCTTCGGTATTCACGACATGATCCGTGACACCCGATCGACTCGCGTGCACATCGGCTCCGCCCAAATTTTGTGCCGTCACCACTTCTCCCGTGGCTGCTTTCACCAACGGCGGTCCTCCGAGAAACACGGTCCCATTGCCGCGCACCATGATGGTTTCATCACTGAGACTCGGCACGTACGCACCTCCTGCCGTACAACTTCCACAGACGGCCGCCAATTGCGGAATATTCTGTGCACTCATGATACTCTGATGATAAAAGATGCGACCAAAGTGATCGCGATCGGGAAAGACTTGATCTTGTTGCGGCAAAAGGCACCACCGGAATCGACCAAATAGACGCAGGGCAATTTGTTTTGGAGGGCAATTTCTTGGGCCCTTAAATGTTTCTTGACGGTAATGGGAAAATACGTTCCTCCCTTGACCGTGGCGTCGTTGGCGACCATCATGCAGGGGACGCCCGAGACGATTCCAATGGCCGTGACAATGCCTCCCGAGGGAATGTGGTGTTTTGTGGTTTCCGTGCCTGTTGTCCAGTCGGTGCCGGCCAGTGGCGACAATTCCAAAACAGGAGTACCCGGATCGACTAGCATGTCAATGCGTTCACGCGGCAATCGTTTGTGGCGTTCGTAATGACGCTGCACGGCCACAGCTCCTCCGCCTTGACAGACACTTGTGAAGCGTTCGTTGAGCAATTGAACTTGTTCTTGCACATGTTGCACGGATTCTTTGTACGACTGGGTCTGCGTAATGTCCGTGTCGTCAAGTAGCGGCTGTGCGAGGTGATGTGGAGGAGGAATGCCCAAAGTAGTGGTAGTGGTAGTGAAGCAGCGACTTGTGATCCACGACGACGACAAAAATAATTCGAGTGGAGTCTTTTCTTTTGAACAAAAAAGCAACGAGCGACGTTGCGGAGGATCGCGTCGGAAGCATTTGATAGAATTAGAAGAATAAGAAGATACCAAAGATGTGATTTACAATGTCATTTCTTTCATCAATAACAAGGACAATGAGATGAACTCTCTTATTCCTTTCTTTCACGGAACAATTTATTTTTTTCTGCGTGTCGTGACATTCTGACATGCGACGTCAGCAGAACGTCACCTACCTGGTACTGTACCGGTAACCGGTACTGGTACTGTACATCATGGAACGCAGAACTATCCCGAGTCCTAATAGAGGAGACCTAAATAAAGTGTCATCTGTCATCTTGCGTCTATGATGATTCTTTCTGTTTTAGGCACAACACGTCACCCTAGATTTACTAGTACTGCGGTAGTATTTGTTATTTCGCATCAACAACCCTGCCGCGGCATAACGTCCTGCAAGGCACAGATCGACTGCTTGCAGATTTCCGGATTCGGATGAGCCCCAAAGCAGGCTGGTTCATGCATGCTCGGGAATATCATTTTGAGTTCCGGGCAGTGTTTGAGGAGCGAGTCGCGGTCAGTCCAAGCCAGTTTGGCGTGTGTTCCCGATACGAGTAAAGGGATTCGTTGTAAAGTGCCGTCGCTGTTGGTTAAATTCGACACGCCCCGAGCAACTCCATGTCGTGCGCAGTTCCCATTCGAATGGTTTTGCCTTTCTTTGTTGCATATCTTCCAATACCCTTGTAATGAACGCTCCTTCGGTACTCGTCGGTGTGATTCCATGTTCTTCCGCGTATTGAATGGCTTCCAACATGACGTGACGATTGCGATACGAGTGCGTACTGACATCTCCGCCCCGTCCT
Source organism: Fistulifera pelliculosa (assembly GCA_026008555.1). Lineage (NCBI taxonomy): Eukaryota > Bacillariophyta > Bacillariophyceae > Naviculales > Stauroneidaceae > Fistulifera > Fistulifera pelliculosa. Next base: position 13,331 of record BROJ01000157.1, on the reverse strand, counting down.
GGCGTTCCACAAAAGTCGAGGTTTTTTGCAAAATGCTCCCAGTCTGTAGTATTATTATTATTATTGTAATGATTCCCACAAAAGCGCCATTTCCCGAAAACAATACGACAGCGTCTCCCGCCATGCTCTCCCAAAACCATTTCGACGCCATGACATGCTTCGGTTTGTTGCCTTTTGTAGTAAATGTTCCGGCAGATTCGTCACAATGACTCGCGGATCTTGCAACAACCGCACCAATCCAGGATGCCACGGCAACAATTTGGAATCGACCCACGGGCGATTCAAGAACAATTGCAAGCGCCAGTTTTGTTCATCATTATCATTGGGCAAATTCATAAGCGCATTGTGAATCATGGTCGTGTACCGCAAATGCATCCATCGGGGTGCACGAAAGAGAACTGTCGCAAAACGCCTTTTATATGTGCCAAGTCCGTTTCATGTTTGTTCCAGGTCGGCTTTTCCAACACGAGTACTTCTTTCGTCGAAGTGCTGCTGCTGCTGCTGCTGCTGCTGCTGCTGCTGCTGCTGGCTGTGTGTACGCGTGGAAGAAGCACAGTCAAGGCGACCCATTGCAAGAATACAACCAGCAACAGCAACACATTGCAGGTGCGACCACTCGGAATCATGATGATCCATTGTTCCTTTGAGTCATTCAAATATGTATAGTTCGTGAATGGAGTGTCGAGGCACATACTGTTTCGTCATGGTTCCAATCATTGGGTGGAGAAAAATCACACCGCACAAAAACACGTTTCACACAATACGGACAGCGCCACGCGCGTCCGGCTTTTTACAAGACCGGATGCTAAGTATTTTGCCAGTACACGCCGGGCGTGCCAAATGTTCGTCGAGGAGAGTGTGTTGGGACAGTGATGATTCAATTCTCCACGCGCACCCTCGTACTTACGTTGCGTGTCCTCTTCAAGACTCCGCCCACCACCGTAAAAAAATTCTCTCTGTTCTTGTGGTTCTTGTTCTCTTTCATTGTTTTTCTTTCCTTTGTTGTGGCAGTTTTGCAATAGAAAAGTCATCTGAATCATCGTTTGCGAAAGATATATAGAAACAGTTGCGTAATTACTCGAAGAGCAAGCACTTTCCTAGAGACGACAAGAAAACGGCAGAGCTCGAACAATCTCGCACAACAAACACCGCCGAAAATAGGTGTGCTTGCTTGACTCTTTGTCTGTTTCAATCGCATTATTGAAATAAAGAGAAGCTTCTGTTTCATCCAAATTTAGATCATTTCATTATCTATCAAGAGAGAATGAGCCGCATTCTGTATCCTTACAACAATCAGCGAAACAGCAAGGATTCCAATATCGGGGCCATTTACCCGGGCGCCAAGTCGGAGCAGCCTTCCACCACCACCACCACCACCACACAACAACATCGTAGGAATCGATTTTCGCCACAAAAGAAACAAAAGAAATGGATCCGGTGTCCAACGGGGCGCTACAATTTCTTCCGGCGTATTCGCGGTCCAACAGCAACAGCAACAAGATGAATAGTACAAATAATAATACAGTTCAAGAAGCATCCTGGGATGTTCTCCTGGAGGCGGAGGAAACGAAAACAACGGAACCCGAGAGCAACTTGCTATCGTCCTTGACTGCGCGCGCACAGCAAACCAAGCAACAACGGAGACCGACTCCGCAAAGACGACGCATTGGTGGTGCGCAGTCGGATGAAGAATACTAGTAGTAGTTCTCAACCACCAGCAGCGGCAAAGGCCGCATTGCTCGCTTGGCCATGCTCTTTGGGAATCAGCAGCAGCAGCAGCAGCAGCCAATCCTACAGAAATGGAGGAAAAGCGTGCGTCACCGACGACGAGCAGTAGTAGTGGTTATGTCGGATGGCCGGGTACACAAGATGCAAAGGGTCACGTCAAATCGTACGATGAAAGCAGCACGGAGCATCCCAGTAGTGAAGCAGGCGCTTCAGAGGTTCTCGTTCAGCAAAACCCACCATCCAACCCATTGCCGGCCCGTACCTACACCATGATGAGTGACGCGGGACAGTGGAGAGTAGCGCCATCGCAATTGGCTCCTCGAAACAAGCCACTGGACAAGGTATCTCCGGTTTCGTCGACCACATCCTCCGCGTACATGAATGAAAATGATGTACTGCCGTTTACTACTTCGTTTGATTCACTTTCCTCCAAACGAAGCTTATTACTCTCTCTCGACATACAGTACAGACAACCATGTCTCGAATGTCAACCATACCTCGAGTTCCTTCTCGGATCCGTTCCGATCACCGGATACCAGTCGCACAAAAATAACATCGCAACCCATACAGCCCATTGCACCCACAAAAGAACTCTTGGAAGCCAACAATCGGTTGGGGCCGCCACAAAGAACCTTTCCAGGGTACCCGGATTGATTGACAAGGCACACGAAGTGCCTTGTTTGGCCGATGCCATGGAATCGGATACCTCCTCGAAAGCAACGTCTGCCTTTTCCACCGCGTTGCGAAGGACAACCGTGGAAGAATCGGACGTGGAGTCGGATGTCTTTGACGGTACAGCTGGAGCGGATGCATTCGATATCAATACCGAGTCTCCTTTCTTTCGAAAGCATTATCATCCTACGAGTATTGCTGAAGACGTGGAAGAAACAAACGATTTCAGTATGGTGAGCCTTGGTGGAGGCTTGACGGTCATTCAAACATCACCCGAAGGTTTCTTCAACCGAAAAACAGCAAGTGATTACGACGATCAACTGACGACGAGTGATTGCGATCAGCATGGTTTTGCTCATGTGCCGAGCTTTCACGAAATGGTGGCCAAAGGGCGCAAAGCAACCGATAGTTCCTTGCACGGCATTCAAGGTAACTTCGGCTCGACGCCCACTAAAACCGTCAATTCTTCGCGATCGACTGCGGAGATCTCTCGATTTTCCAGTGATGAAGAGTCTTCTCTATTTACCAATCCCTACGATGACGAATCGAATTATTATGTAGGTGATTTATCCGAGTATTCCACTCATCCGAATGACATGAAGAAGCTTGTTCGGCAGTACCGCCACCTTTCGCAACAATTCGATGAAAATGTGTCTTTGCTGATTTGGACAAGGCGGATGATGAAAACAAAGTTTTCGCTCTGTTTGAAATGCGCAGCCGCATCATGGAAAAGGACATTGAGAGAGGACTTGAGCGCCGTGGTGGAACAGCAGTAGTCGATGACATTGTCACAACGCCGTATTATCGACAAGGCTTACGCGTGAGAGATGCATGCATCGTAAGCAAAGCGTGGCGAGATGGCGTTGTCCCAAATGATATCAGAAACGCGGCTGCCTTGACCCGTCGAGCCGAAAGCACTTACTACATTCGTCGTCTGGTTGTGAATAATCGATCCAATTTCAATCGACGTTACACTTGGGAAGCGGTGAAGTGGGTCGACGATACAGACTTTATGCAATACAGATGTCCGTCGCTAGGCGGTCGCCAGATGAGAGGGTTTGAAATGTTCACTATTGGCGACTGTCAGAGTATATTGTTGAAACTCACCAATGAACAGTGCGAGGTATGTGTACGGTTTGTCGAGGCATCTGTCGTGGTCTCCTCGTTGCTTTTTGACTAATCTTTTCGTCCTTGATATTGCAGAAACTACGCAAGGAGCTGAATGACGCAACCAAGCGCCAAATTGCCGCTGAATACCTTTTGCACTCGGAAGGCGACAACATGGGTTTCGATACGATGACCGACGCTGAGATGGAATACCTGACTGCTATGGAAGAAGTCAAGACAATTTCAAAAAAGCTCGTGCAAGCCGAGCAGGCCTTTTCCTTAGTTCACGACCGTGTGCAAGAGCTCGTGAAAAGATACCAGGCGCTGCTCGTGAAGATCGAGTCCGAATCGTGTGCAGGTGCATCATCCATAATAACTTACGAGAGTTCTCACTACTCCGACTATGACTCGCAGTACTGGGACGAACAAAGCATGATCGAGAAGCAAAATGGGCCCGCCGCGCAAGAAGAGCAGAGATTCGAGCTGAACTGGCGGCACGTGAGGCAATGGCAGCGAAGGAAGAAGCTAGGATGGTAGAAAAGCAAAGCAACGGGAACTCGATGATTTAAGGCAGAAGCTTATGGAGCTTCAATCGGATCCTTCCTCGGCTCATTTCTTGGGAAGAGAACGCTCTGCTGCTTTGGCAAGAAATCTTACGGACAAAAGGGTAGTCCTGCTCAACAGACAAGCGGTCATGGCGGTGTCGATAAAGAAAAATTAGAGGGCGTCAAGCAGCGATTTAGAGAGCGCGTCGCAGCCAAAAAGAAGCTCATGTCGACGCCAGGAGCTACGAAACCAAAAGCCCTGCACAGGTGAGCCCGTCGCCGCCCAGCGCAAGGAGTCTACTCAAGGCAGCTGGAGAGGAGATGTACTCACATCTTGACTTTACGAGCGGTCGTTGAGAGCAGTTGACACAAGTCGCGAAAAGTATTAGGTCAAGTGATTCCTGAAATTTTATTTCGTCGAAGTTGCGCTTCAAGAATAATCTATTAGAAGCAAAATTGGTTCATAGAGGTATAGGTCTAGAGACTACTGTTCTACGAAAAGTTAGAACGCCGAAAACAGACTGCGAACATAGCGTACAGAAACAAGGCGTTCCTGTCCTGTGCTTTCCTAACTCACTCGTTGCACCACAGACCACGGTAGCCCTATTTGAAAACGTAATCATTGCAGCACTTCACGTGATTTTAGTTTTGATGTAAAGGAGAACGTTAGTGTTTTTAAAGTTCTCTCGTCGACATTCCATCTTCAAACGAGTGCGAATAACGCAAAGAGTTCATTACATGCTTCTCTGGGTCATGCATGCGTCATTACTATTGCTGAGAACGTTCATATTCTTATGTGCAACGTGTAACGATGCATAGCACGCGGATGTGGCATGTGAATGATCCTATGAACCACTGCTGAAACTTCGTCGATGCGCAAATCTGCGCATCATTCCACATGACGTTGATCGGCCTGAGCAATTTTTGGATTTAATGTATCAATCACACTTTGCACGATGATTACGTGTAGACCCGCGTTTCATACGAGCGCACTTGGTTTAGTATTACTGTAAGAACAATACAGGCTTCAATACATACATGCGTCCCTTTTAAGAACCCTTGACCATAGAGCTTTTCAGTATTATATGTTTTCGCTGCCCTTGACCTTGACCTTTCCATTATTTGCGTTTGGATTGTCGTCATGTTTTTCGTTTTATGATTCGATGGCCGATGTTCTCTCTTCTCTGTCCTCGCCCTACAAACACTCATGAGCGACAATCTTACGTTCCCATTTTTGCTTTATTTTGCAGTTGCTCCTCATATTTGATACATCATACAATGTTCAAGGCAATTTGGCCTTCTCGATCGAAATCGAACAATGGCGTCGTCTCAGAAAAGACATCATCCACAGTCAAACGCCCCAGCAAAAGTCGCTCGAAGACGAATTCAAAACGGTCGAAACTCGTCGAGAGCTTTTCAGCGCCTCTCGATATGAACGACTTGGAATTACTGGCAACTTGGTTCATTCCTCGGACCATTGAAGACCAAAGTGGCCTTGTCTTTCGTGGACTGGCGGCTCGGAACGACCGCAGCGAATTAAAGTATGTGTGTATTTGGCTGGCCAGTCTAGTTACGAAATCTTCTTCCCAGAGAAGTCTTCCCACCGATGTGTTGGCCGAAGTCCAGTTTTTCATTGGCATGATTCGCGAGGAAATGCAAGATTTCAAGGCAGCCGCACAAGCCTTTGTAGCTTGCCTCTATTTGCAATCGCAAAATAAGGACCCTCCTGACAGAGTGGCCAAGACATTGTACCGATTAGGCAACGCCCAAGGTCGCATTGGTAAATTGGAAGAAAAGAAGACATCGTGGAAGAGGGCCTTTGCTTTAATGGGGCATCCTTTAGAACGGGACGATCTCGATTCGCTGTGTGCACGACGGGGCATGCAACTGATCGAAGAAGATACCGCTTCTTCTGACTTTTGAGTAAAAAAGTAGGTTTCTCGCTTGTTTTATAATGCTAAAACAGAATAAAAATACGCCCTTACTATACAAATATATATGTACGGAGTATTCTTTTTTTTATCTCTTGAGAAGCATGCGCGTCATGTACACTCCTGCCAACGAAAGACCATACCAAGTCGCAGCATATCCCACATGCGTCGCCGGCGTGACTTTGAAATCTCCCACGTGCTCCACGGGCGGTCGTAACGGCAATTGCGATGGACTGTCTTTTGGTTGCACTGCTGTCACCAACAGAGTCGGTGGTTCCAAAGGCAAACCAGCCGCGGCTTGCATGGCGACTTGATCGTACCAAAAGAGGCGAGGAGGACTGCATTGAAAATCATGTTGTGCTACTAACAGCGATTTGGGTGTCTCGGCACGCGAAGGAACTGCTATTAACTCGGCTGTTTCGGGGCGTTCCCATTGCAACAGATCATTCGATGCTTGATTCGTTCGCCGATCCGGCATTACCATGGCCCGTGGTACCCACCCCGATTCACTAATACTGTTTCCCCTTCTTGTTCAATACCAGAGGCGTAATGACAAAATATCCTTGCGGTGCCGAACTAATGCCTCCGGCTGTCTCGGGCAAGGCCCCCGGCGGAGGACCGCGTGGCCCCACCAGAAATTCGTGACCATGATCGAAACGTCCTTCAATTGTAGCTGACAAAAATTGTTGGATTGCTGTTGAATTTCTTGTAGATTGAATTCTTGAACAGGAGATTTCTTTAAATCAAGTTGTCGTTCTTCCATGAGTTGAATCTTTTCAAAATAGCGTTTCGTTTGCCACGTTCCCAAGGCAAATGTGCCGACGCAGAGGCCTCCAAAGAAGGCTTGTCCGGCTTTTGAGAGTCCTTTGGTTGCATGAGTTGCAGTGGCAGCGCACATGTTGAGATGTTGTAAATATATGAGTTTAGAAACACGATTATTATGCGATTCTTTCCTATCATTCATGCAATCATCGTCCAGGAAAAAATAGAACGCGCTATGCGTTGCGGTTTGCGGTGTTTACTGCGAGTTGTGAGTCAGTTCACTTTTCGAAGACTTTCATGTAGTGTGATGAAGGGTACCGGTACGAATTCAAACAAAAGAATGATTATAGTCGATAGGGCCGCGACACCTTGAATGACAATTAATCTCTTGTTAGCTAAGTGTGGGGTTTTCGCGCCTCATAGTGATTGCAGTATTGTATTGTGTGAAAGCATCATTATCAAGCATTGTAGTTCATCAAACAACCACCCACAGCTTCTTGACTGTTTCAATCACATCCCAGTGACCGGTCCATCCTTTCGGCAAGATGACCGTGTCACCCGCTTGACATCGTTGTGCACTACCATCGACAGCATTGGTCAAAAGAAGACTCCTTCCAACACGTGGAAGCATTCCGTCGTCGTACGCGTTTTACAAGGAAACGATCCCGGTGTACGTCCAGAACCCCACTTCGGTCGGACCCAAATCATACAAGACACTCGAACCAGTGCTCGGCGTACCGTGCGTCGCATCCGCTCGCACACCCTTGTTTACCAAATACTGCGGCGACGCCATGTGATACGGAACAATGCGAACTCGAATGGGCTGTGAGGTGTCTTCCACATGCGCGTGCTCGTGCACAAACCACACTTTATGAATCGCTTCCACGACATCCCACCGTCCACTCCATCCCTTTGGTAATATCACGGTATCACCTGGACCAAAGTAATGCTGCATGCCATCCAAATCGGTCAAACATCCGTGTCCTTGGAGTACATAAAATATTTCCGTCGTTGTTCGCAATTTCGGTGACGGCCAACCTCCGGCGGCGCACCACCAACTTCCCGAGGCAATCTCCATGTCGTCGTCGTCGTCGTAGAACGACCGACTGGCATCCCAGGGTTGTCCAACATCGGCATTCGCGCGGGGTCCTTTGGTTTTCAATTGGTCGAGTGCAAAATAGGAAAGCGGGGCGTGTGCGAATACCGTAGTTTCTGTGTGTATGCATGTATGCATGTATGTTGGTCAGTCAATGTATCCGAATAACCATCTCTAAAAACCAAAAGAACAAGAAACACATACTTACCTGTAGAGGACGGTGCGGGTGCAGGTTGTGGTGGAGACGATAACATCACCGGCGTCGAACTGAAGGACGACGACGACGACGACAGTGAAGACAGATAATCACCCGATGCCATTTGCAGTTGTGACACAGCGGTACGGTAGGATGGAACAAATGCGTTTACCGTTGCTGTACTAGCCGTCAGGATGAACAACGTTGATAGAATGAGGGCGAGGAGATGAACATCATCGGAAGTAATTTGCTTGCAATCGATGATGGCTCGGTTCTGCAGAATCGAAGAACCGCGTGATATTGTTGCAGCAGTTCTGGTAATAGTATGATTTATAATCAAAAGATTCTTTTATATTATCTTTCTTGATGATGCTCGATCGCGATATGCTGTTTTATCCAATGTTTTTTATCGTTTGACGTTTAGGTCGAATGCCGAACACTCGTGAGTGACGTTTGTCCGTGACACACGCTCGACACGCGTTTCCACCAAACGGACGAAGTTCCAGGAACCTTGACATTTTCGACCAGACTACTACTGCACTCCTCCGTGAAATGTGAATGGGACGTCCAAAAAACGCAACACTTTATTGTTTGGGAAGAGCGAGAGCAAACCAATATCATTTTTTGTTTATGGTTACAACCTAGTATTCTTTATTATTCAAAATGACAATTACGCATCACAATGCCTGGAAAAACACAATCGTCGTCGTCGGCTGCTGCTGCCTCGGCGTTCTCGCCGTCGCCGCGCAACAGCCTGCCAAATCATCCAGCAAACTCGCCGGCGCCTTTGAATTTGTGCTCGACTTTGTCCGCCGCAAACACAGTTCGCACATTGATACTACTCAAGATCATCAATCAAAGGCATGCAAGTCATTGGAGCCGGCTTTGCTCGTTCGGGCACCAAATCGACCGAAGAAGCTCTCAAATTGTTGGGACACAAAATATACGACACAAGGTCCATGTTGGAACATGCGGCGCATATTCCGCGGTGGTTGCAAGCGGCCGATGACTACAAGCAACGTCAGGATCTCACTCAAATGGAAGCGCTGTTGCAAGAAATCGAACAAGAAGGGTATACAGCGACCCTGGATTTTCCAGTGAATTTGTTTGCCTTGGCCTTGGCGGAATTGAGACCCAATGCCAAAGTACTCTTTACCGTTCGTGACAAGAAGAGGCTTGGTTCGAGTCTTGGTCCGAGATTACGCATCTCATGGGACATTTGATTTGTCGGCCGTGGAAGTGGCTCATTGGGAATTTTGATTTCCCGAACGGCTCTTGACGATCTTGGAAGATTTTCCTTTGACGAGCTCCAGTTACCCCGAACACATTCATCGGCCGCTGCCGTGGTTTGAAATTTTGCATCATCCTGCTATTGTAGATGATCCAGGGCAAAGAGAACGGTGGATTGCTTTGCACAAGGATTTCAGAGGCGGTGTCAAGAGACGCTTCCTGCGGATCGACTGCTGATATTCAATGTGAAGCAAGGATGGGCTCCTTGCTGCAGTTTTGAACATTGACAATGAACAATTGCTACAAGAAGACTTTCCAAATGTCAATGATCGAAGCAGTTTGCAGACAGTCCGTTGGGCCATGGACATCATGGCGGCCGGTCTGCCCTTGTGGATGGCGTTGCAGGCGTATTTGGCGTATCGGGTTTCGCGATTTGGGATTTCGTTGTTGACTGGTGGGGTGAGAGTGACGGCAAAGCAAAGGTTGCTTAATATTATTATAAATAAAAGGACAATGAGGATAGTGAAGTGAAAGATGTTTACAGTTTGTTTTTGTCGGCTTTTTATCGGCGCTTTCGCCCATTCGCGATTGTACGAATGTCGATCAAACCTGTTCCTTAATGACGTATTCACTGTACGAAATGGATCTTTTGTTCTCCGTTTTCGAGCGAATGAATGAAATCTTTTGTTGCAGTTCGAAACTGTTCCGTGAGGTTCCTCTTTTGCAGTGTGCGGCTTATGTGTGTTTATAGAGCATTCTCACAACAAGGAGAAAGAGCAGTTGCATCAGCGAAACGAAAAGTCAATGCTCTTATTGCGATCAATCGCTCATCAAAGTTCAAAGTTGACTCGCATCTCGTCCATTCGTCTTGCACCGCCATCGAAAGCTCGTAGTTCGATTCATTCGACTACGCAACCACGCAACAACATGTCCAGCACACCACAACCTCTTTCCTTTGCTGAATTCACGGCCAAACCCTTCATTCAAACCGCACTACAGAATCCCAATACACCCGAATCGGCCTTGTCCTTTTCTTTGGTGTCGATTACAAGGATCCGGAATCGATCGAAACCGGTCTTCGACAGGGACAATGTCTTGCCGCCATGAGTGATCTGTGGTGGAGAGGATTTCCTGAATACGATCAATTGTGCCAGTCGACGTTCTCGCAAGCGATTCGTGCCGCGGGAATGGATCGTTTCTGCAAGAAGAAGAAGAAACAGACAACAGTTCGGTTACGCAAATCGATCAGTACATGAGTGAGATCATTCTTTGTGATCAACTCTCTCGCAATTGCTTTCGAGGTAGTTTAGAAGCATTTGAATACGACCCCATCGCATTGAAACGGGCTCGTCAAGTCGCCGACTTGTTCTTGTCCTCATCATCATCATCATCGCAAGACAGTAGTCAAGGAGAAATCTATCCGCCCTACACTGTCTTTTGAATACAGCATTCATGCACTCCGAAACACTGGAAGATCACAAGACCATTTCCAAGATTATGGAAAAAGTCGAAGCTATATCCCCTCAATTTCAACGAATGTGGACGATGCAACGCCAAATGGCCGACGATCATCAACAGATCATTGAGCGATTCGGTCGTTATCCGCATCGCAATCAAGCCAAGGGTCGGGTGAATACACCAGACGAAGAGATTTGGTTGAATGATGTGGAGCATCTACCGGCGTGGGCCAAGAGTCAAATGAAATGAAGTAGACTCGATCATTGTCCGAGTTGAACAAGTAGTGATTGTGCTGTCAATAAGTGGCTATATACCTCGTTGACGATTGAATCAAAGAGTGAAGCGAGCGATTGAATGGATCTTTGTTGTTGTTTCACTTGCGTTGTTTAGTAGTATGCCGTTGTTTTTTATGTATAAGTTACATGCCCATCAAGAAAAGACCTATGTTTTATGCTCTCTACCTAGCTCGTCGACCGATTCCCTCTCGTACTACTTGCTCTACAGTCATGTCGAGTGCGAAAAGCCCTCCATCCAAAAGACCGCTGCGCAAACAGCAATATATTGCTTTCCTTCTCCTGTCGATGAATGAATGAATCAGAGCAGAGATTATTCGTTTGAAGTTGTTCTAGTCTAGCTAGCTAGTACCATGTCACACCCTGATTTTATAGAATGCGGAAACGAACGCACAGCGCGCATGGAAGCGTGTCAACACTTGTTGTCGCTCGCCTTGTCGTCGTCGTCGACGACCGAGAAACAACCCGTTTCGAAACAACAATCGATGCGAGAATTGCTTCCAGATGAAATTCAGGCGCTTCAACAACAGCAAAGTCATTGTTCGTGTGAGGATTGGACGAAAGTGAGATTGGTGACCAGCGTCGACGCCATTGACAAGAGTCATGCGGAGGAATTGTCGCGACTCATTCAAAATACGCGATTTGCCGATACGGTTGTGCTAATTCTAGGAGAGCAGCACGATCAGGAGAATGAAAGTACAAACAATAGGAATACCACCAATTTATGGGCTTCGAAACTGCCAAGAGGCTTGCATTCAAATTTATTGATTTCGAATGCGATTGTCGACTTGGACGCCAAAGTGCATCGCAACACGTCTCTTTGCAACGTCTACATTGGTCCTTTCGCGACTGTTATCAATTGCGGAACCCTGGAGTGGTCCGCTGTACCGAACATTCATCAATATTTGGGTCTCATGACCATAACAGTGGGCGCCGAACGAGGAGGCGGGCGTCCCATTACGGTTCACCCAGAAGTCGACATGCCGCACGTGGTGCATCAAATGAAAGCGCCGTCGTCCTCCTTGAACACCGCACACCCGTCTGGTATAATTCATATGAATGTGATTGACCATCATGCTTTGATTCGGGATACACCGACACTCCAGTCCATTTACTTGCATTCGCACGCATCGATTCAAGCCGCCACGTCGGTCACAAACGCTATTTTGTTGCCCCACGCACAAATCGCCTCTGGGTCCACGGTCCAAAATGTCATGCTGCAATGGAATGCTTCCATTGTGGAACATTCGTCTGTAACTGATACTTTGCTCATGGAAGAAGCACAGGCAGGACCGCACAGTCTCGTGGTGTCCACCATTCTCGGTCCCGATGTACACGTGTCGGCGGGGAAGTCCATGCGTCGGTTGTAGGACCCAATACCAATGCGCATCATCAGTCACTGTTGATTGGTTGTTTGTGGCCATTGGGACGTGGGAATGTGGGGTACGGAGCCAATGTCGGTTCCAATCATACCGGGCGGTTGCCCGATCAGGAGTGTACGGCAGGAGAAGGAGTGTTTTGGGGATTGTCGACAGTCGTCAAGTTCCCTGTTGATCTCTCGTCGGCGCCGTATACCTTGGTGGCCGCTGGGACCGTTCTGCCACCGCAGCGTGTGACCATGCCCTTTTCGTTGATTGTATCGAGTCCACAAGGCGAAAGTAACGATATTTTGCCTGGATGGTTGTTGAGAAGTTCACCATATACATTGGCTCGGAATGAGGTCAAGTATGCGACCCGTCGTAAAGCCAAACGGCATTTGGACTATACGGGATGGACGATTCTTCGTGCGGAAACTGTCACCTGTGCTGGCATGCGCGGAGTGCATTGCAATCGCCCACTGCACAGGGAACTATTTATTCGGAAAAGGAAATACACGGCTTGGGTTCCAATCGTTTGTCCGAAAGGGACGATTAGCGGGTGTGGAAGCGTATACCCAATGCATCCGACTGTTTGCTTTGCGAGGTCTATGGCATTACCTTGTGACCAACGGAATGCGACGCAACGATACGAATCTTTGGGAGACGGAGTTATCTGCTGCAATGCCTCCTGAATTTGATAGCGTAAGCAGTGTAGAACTGCCACTCTGTCCGTGGGAAGTGCCGGTCGATGACTGGACTGTCCAAAAGTTCTTTTGCAAACCGAATTTCCACTGGAAGATACTAAGCAGGAAGATGCGTGGTTAGAGAGCCAGTTGCATGCATTGATTCACCTCGAACTGGACTATGCTAACCGTGTGTACGAAAGCAAGCACAGAGACGATCAGCGCGGTGTGCAAATCATTCCTGGTTACGAACAGTCGCATGATCGTGCAGA
>BROJ01000156.1:0-43524 GCA_026008555.1 Fistulifera pelliculosa | reverse complement strand
TTGGTTTTATTATTCGGATTGTTTGTTGTGGGGGCGGTGGTGGTGGTAGTTGCGGGGTTTGCGGGTGTGCTGTTTGCGGCGGTGGTAACGCCGTATTCGTGGAATGCTGGTCATTCTCCTTTTCTTGTGTGATGAGTTACTTTGAATCGTAATTGAATTAATAATAAAGAATAAAGAATGATAGAAAAGAAGGAATGGGTTTGAAATAGAAGAAGAACAGCGAAGGAATGGAAATCGCACTAAACGCTTTCGTTTGGGTCGGCAGACCGTCGTACCATCGGAGTGGTACTCACACCTCATACGGCACTCAACTCCTTGGAGCTTTGTGGCGTTTACAAGGAGCGTGTGCTGCTTCCATTCGCCGTCCAGACGAACGCTCTTGTGTACCAAATGGAGGCAAGTGACTATTGTGCAAGATTATCCTCCGCAAGATCCTACATATTCCTGGTTGGAGCGCTTGCTTTCTCGCAATCGACACATGACTGTTTTGGATCATGACGATAAAAGTGCTCCGATGGATCCCGCATCGATGAACTTTATGTGCTGAATTGCTTCTATCTTGGATCCGAAACATGGGTAAAAGAATCGGCAATCTTGCGACCGTTACTCGTGGCAAGGACGCTCGCCAAACGTGCGTCGCGAAAGTTTCAATACACGGCGGTGTTGTTGTCGCAGCACACGGATGTTTTGTGCGAGTTTTTGGATGGCGTGAATACTGGGGTCGTTTCGCAAGCCTTGTTGTCCGAGGAGGCAGACTCGCTTGTTCCTGCTGGTGTGCCTGATCATTCGTAGAATCCTCCGAAGCGTGCAGCGAGGATTCAGCCGTTACGTGCCGCAACGAAGAAAGCAGCACGTCGGGAGACGTGGTATGCTGAATAACAATTCTAACTTGACGTTATTTTACAGTATATGTTACTTCAATGAAAGCGCTGAATGAACGAGGGGGGATTACCAATTCGTGTTTTCATTGCTGTGTTTCCGTGTCTGGGCGAAGATAAATAAACTATGGATAGGTTGTATGCTGAACATTCTCTCGTCGACGTCCAAATATCGTAGTGGTATCTTTCCAGTATTGGTCGTCTACGGCAAAAAACGCAAGATCGTCATTGCAAATCCCGGACAGCAGCGAAACGAAAGCAAATGGACATGAAAAAAGAACCAAATTAATACACATTCCGCATCATTATTAATAAAGATATAAAGTCTCTAGTAAGCTTTTCATATTAAGCCATCATGATACTAGCAGAGCGAACGACAGAGTCCACCGCGTACCGCGCAGCGGCATCAGTGCACCTCGAATGAGTGGAGACGTCTAATTCGTGTCGTTCCTTTTTTCAAAATTAAAGGATGAAACGTCCGAAAACGTCAAAAAGGAAGATGGGAGGAAAATCGACCTACAAAACAAAGAAAGCAATGAACAGCAACAGCTTTGCGGAGACCCAGCAACGCCGTCACTTGTATCTTCCGACGCGTGTCAGTGACAACAATGCGACGACGGCAGTGATTTGGGAATCGCAACCTGTGATGACTTGGATGTCATCCTTGGTGAATCACACAAACGAGAGCGCTACATTTATCGCGCCCGTGTTTGTTCCGAAGCAGCAAGCCGAACGCTATCAGCATTTGGTGCAGCAGTGCCCATTGCGTTCGAATCATGCGACGTTCTGGAACGAGTATCAGAAAATTCGATCCTTGCACTACTTTTGATGAACAAGATCACCGCGCAGTGGCCGGTTACTTGCCCTGAATATCCTCTTGCGTTGGAGCGTCTCTATCATGAAAGCGGCGATCGTTTGAAGACTTTACTGATGTCTCCGTCTTCGTCCAACCTTTTGCACCAAAAGCTGACATGACGCAGTACATGACGACTTGGATTCGCGACAACTGGATCAATCCGTATCCGGACGACATTGTCTTGAGTGAAATGGCGGCGCATTGCGGAACGACGCCCACTATCATTGGCAATTGGCTCATCAATGCCCGTACGCGCAAGTGGCGTCCAGCGATTGTCAAGGCAATCGAGTTGAAGCGCCCTGCGAAGCACCTACTGGAAGACTCGTTGTACTTCTTTGATGGATGTTAGGGTTGGACGCGGTCGACTCTGTTTGATCGACGCAGAAGGCCTGGCTCATTGCGGACGAAGATGGCAGGGGTTGATGTTCAATGTCGATCTCGATGGTAGTGACGATATTGACGAGTACGCACTCAACTGGACGGAAGAACAGGAACCTGCAACTCGCTCGCTCATACGACCCCGTGCATAATAAAGAGAAGTGGAGATGGTATGCATGCCAAGGATCGGGCCAATGTGTCTGAATACGTATAGGATAATCCTCAATAAGACGAACGGAGTAAAACTAGTTAGGCTTCGTACATACGATAAGCTTATCTAAAACCCTTTTTGCGTTGAACATCTGTGACTACGGCACGGCACGGTATTCCTCGATATCGGATCGCGCAACGAGCTCGACGAGTCCTCCAATCAAGTAGTAATGAGAAAGAGCGAGTTGTTCGACGTAGACTAAGCTATAATATGTAATAGTTAAGTATTTGACACTGCTTTATAATTATTATGACTGTTCACATTCCAATTCATTTCTCTCAAGTCCGTATGTCACTTAATCACCAAACAATTGTCCCTTACGAGGAATAGATACGGCAGACTTCGATCAAGAGGATTTCATCTCCCAACATGCGTGTGATTTCTGGCGCATTGGCGTAAGATTTCTTGTATGTGTGACGCACATAGAATTGAATGGGCTTATTCTTGGAATTCTTGGAATTAGACTCTTCCAAGGAGCGAAGAAAAACAGCCAAGTCCTCGATATTATCGAAATTGGTATAAAGCTGATTGTTCAGATAGGCCCGGAAAATGACCGGGCTCTTTTTTGGTCGGCTGTTCAAAGACGACGGTGCATGATTTGATCGCGGTCTTTTGTCTTTAGCGGTCGAGGTGTTGTTACTACGACGAAGCCTGGTGAAAAGCGGTGGTGTTCGGCTGGGAATAGTGTTGAACCAAATCAGGGTCATGGTAGCATGCGTTCTAGAATATGAAAGTGTTGATGTTTTGCTTGCAAATCAAAATTATGAGCTTTGATCTTGTTTTGTTCTCAAAGGCGACACGACTCAATGCATCGCGCCTGTTTTCATTTTCAAAACGTTTCCGAGAAAACTGGTCTCCGCGACGTTTCCATCGTCCACATCCGGTTTTCTTCCGTTTTCCTGAAACCGTTTCATGCGAATTTCATGCGAATCGTGCTTGTCGAGCGTTTTCTAAATAGGTATCAAGCAATCATGTTTTCTTCATCGCTTGTTTGTTTTAATAAAAAATAAATAAGACGATTCAATGCAACCATGCTGCTGTTTGTGGTTGAATGAATGTATGCATGAATGAATGAATGTGAACAACAGCACGCGATCATGAAGCTGCATGTCATCCGAATTTCGGTACTCGATTGTCGTAAACGAAAACGTCCTATCACCTGTTTATCTTCCCACAGGTACCTAACCCTATTTCCTAAAACTTCATTTCCTGTTGTCGTCCCACGCGCAACGCAGCAAACGCGCAAACGATCTTCCTCTTTGTCAACCAACCATTTCAGTCTACGTATGACCAAAAGTGGAATACGAGACTCGGTGCGATGTCGTCGTACACGGGATCTCGCGCAACAGCGGCGGAGCTTGAAGGAGATGTAGAAAAGCCTCTTCCGCCCTTCGCAGCAGCTGCGTTCACTTCTCTTATAAAATTGACGCAAGATCGCTGCGTGATTATTCATTCTCCGCCCTTTCTACATTTCTTTGTTTGACAAGCTTTCTTTGAATTATCCCTGATTCAAATCCTATGCACCGCAGCAACATGAATAATCATCAGCGAGTCAGTCTCGACGACCACAAACGATCCCTTGCTCGAGGTCATTCCTCGGGCACAACTCACCTCCAGCACAAAACACTTTGCGACAGTCGACGACGGCTATCCCATCTATTCTCTCACCAAGGAACCGCGCGTCTGGACGAGTTTGATTCGATCAAGTTTCAAAACGAGCCTCACGTGGCCATTTGGCGGAGAATGCGACATTGATTTGCATTTCGCAGTTGAATTTTGGGGCGATACCCGGAAAAGCATGTGTACTTTACCTTGGATCATCTTGGTAAAACATATCAGTGCGCCATTTTCGGCAAGAGCGACGCGGCGATTGCCGAGACGGCTGCGTTCTTTTGGAGTCTGCAGCATGCAGAACCTCTTGTCGGCGACGATCACATGCACCGCGCGCTTCGGATCGATGATTTGGTCGACTTTGACTTTAGCGCGTTTCAACCCGAATATCTCGCTCGTATTTTGGACGCCAACCCGACCATTGGCTTTGCGTTTCGTACAGGAGTCTGGAATGCGAAACAGTGCGCGGTTCTCGCGACACGACCTCATCTGATAATCGGAGACAGTGGAGACGAAAGCTGCGACTTTGATTTTTTGTCGCGAAGCAGCTCGCTCGCATACTCGATTCGAATCCGACCCGATTTTATGAATTTGTAACTGGAACCTGGACTGCTGAGCAATCCTTGGTGTTTGCAACACGCTCGTATCCTTTGAATTTGAAATTTATGGATCCGTTTGATAGATACATCGACAACTATCCGGAAGAAGGGGCGTTTACTTTTGACGATGAAGGAACGACGTTTGTTGATGCTCTCGCAAACCGAGAATCTTGTTTCGGTTTCGCTGTGCTTGCACTTTCGCACCAAGAAAATGCCTTTAAGCGTCTCTACAAACTGGAAGCTTTTCGATAAGGTTAGGGTTTTTTGGATTCTCGGGGCGACGATGTCGTCGTTCACGGGATCTCGCATCTACGATCCGGCGAAGCTTGAAGTAAGATGCTTGGGTGTGAAAACTCTTCCATCAGGTTCGCCGGAGCTTTCACCTGTCATAAAAGACAGTTGCGACGCTTCATTCTCATCGTGTTGCAAGCTTGCGTATTTGAGAATACAAAACTCTCGTTCTTCATCGCTTCAACCGTTGAAAGATCCTCGAGACTTTTCTCTTATCATTATTGAATCGATTCTTCAAACGAACAAAATAGTCAACATGGAACAGCCTGCGACTCGTCCACTCCTGGAACTCATTCCTGAGGAACGCCTAACAGCAAAGCAGTTGATCATTACTACGGTAAGCGAAGGTTATCCTCTTTACCGCCTCACGAGAGAACCGACGTCGCTCGACGATTTCGAATTTGGTAAATATCGTGACGTTGCGATCTGGCGGGAAAATGGATCGATCATCTGTGCTTCTGCTTGAATGGGATTGCGACGATACCGCGAGAAGCATGTTTACTTTACGTTCGATCATGTCGGTGAAATAGGACAATTGGACTGCGCGATTTTCGGCAAAGCGATGCGGCTATTGCCGAGACGGTCGCCTTTCTCTGTTCTCTTCAGCATACCAAGGAAGCGAATCTTCAACCCGCTGCGGCCTTGTGGTTCGATGACGAATTCGAATTCAGCTTCGCTCCTCTGCAACCCGAGCAGCTCACTCGCATTTTCGACTCGAACCCGACGCGAAACATCGCTTTCCGCACTGGCACCTGGAATACGGCACAGTCTGTAGTCCTCGCATCGCAACCTTATCCTTTAAATATGCGACTTGCCTTGTCTCCCTTGGATTGGGGTACCTTCGCTTTCACTGATGGTGGAAAGGGCTTTGTCGATGCCCTGGAAGCGCTGAAGTCTTTGTTCGGTTCGCCGATAATGGTCTTTCACACCAATTCACTTACAAATAACTATGTCGACTATGTAGAGGACGCTTAAATTTCTGGAATGAATCCAGTAGGCCCCACTGTAAAGCTCGAAAACGCTAGGGTGTAGTCGATGCACAATATCTTGGTTCCTAGACGGACTGAGCAACAACTGCCAAAAACGTTCACCTTTTGGAACAGAAAAATGACACAAACTTTGGCCTTGCTGTGAACTCCGTTCTTCGCCTGCTGTCGACAACACGGCGTGATAGATGCGTTGCTTCTTTGTTTGTCAATTATTGCCAGTGGCTAATCTTCGGAAGCAGGGCTATCTCTTCGAATCGGCTGCAGCGAACGAGACACTCCTTGAATTCGATCGCACCACAGCAGTGTCTTTCTTTCTACAGCAGCGCAAAACAGCTTGTCGGGGCAGGCATGTCACTGCAGACAGTGTTGAATCGCATGACAGCTACGGAGATTCGTCAAGAAGTAGTAGAATTGATAGCCAGCGAAAATGAATGATCGATGCATAACTCATATTCACCTCTTTTCTTTTGACAGAAACCCTAGCTTTCATTAAAGGCGCTGACTGAAACGTGGTCATGGTTCTTTTTCGCAATCTTCTTCTGTTCATCGGTATCGACTTGTTCACTACAATCCGGAAAAAGCTCGATCGGGAGAGTCCTCTCAATCGTTTGGTATTGATCGGCCTCAAAGGTTAACATTTTTTGCCTGTTTCTTTTTCTTAACGGCCTGGTTGGTCTTTGGTCTATTGTTATTATTATCGTCACTTCCGCTTTCTTCTTCTTCCGCGAAAATGGAAGCAGCATAAGAAACATTGCCATTTGTTCGTTCTGTTGGCGCAGGAACTCGAAATGTAGAAATAACAGTCCTTCCTTTTCTTGTTCGTCCATGATTTATGACCAACAAAACCGTCGAGTTGAGAATACCATGGTGAAAGAGCTTGTTGTTGTTATTATGTTGCAGTTGTTGGTTTGTGAGTTGCGACTTTAGTCTACCAGTAGTTGAAGTAAATTGGAAGCGCAACTTTCCTGTCGACGTACGTACCGTCGCGCGCGTTCCAACCAGTTTCTTTTCAACTGCAACGGCAACACAACATCCTAAAGAAATCATCCAAGCATCTCTTGTATCTCTTATTTCGACGAAAGACGATACTCACTAAACTTTAACACCACGCGCAGACAATTCACAGATCCCTCGCACTCATGAATTCACAAGAAGCGCTCGAAGCGATCCAATTCCTTTCGCAGGAAACGCAGAACGAAGCGAGTTCTCCTCACTCGTCGCCGCGTTCATCGTCGTCTGCTCTTTCTCTGAGACTATCACCGATCGCACGGTCTGTTGTATCATCCGGTTTTGAAGGACAAGATGATATATGTCACTCGCCTGTTCGGAATTCAGAAGCGTCCTTTTCGTATCCGGAGCGAGAAGTAGATCCTATACGGACAGCCTTTGCTAGTTTATTGGAAATGACGTTTGAACCCAAGTCGAGGCAGGATGCGGAGGATACAACTGGAAAAGTAGTATCGAAAGAATCCTTGATTATGCCACAAATCATAGACGATCATGTCTCTGATAACAGTGTCACATCAGCTATTTCAGCTGTACCTCCTCCTCCGCCTCCTCCGCCACCGCCGTCGATCAAAGAAGAACCATCAAAGCCTTTACCACAGACTGCTGTAACTAGATCGATTTCGGGCATGGATAGTTCAACCGAATATAATGATGATGAGGAGGATGACGAGGAAGACGAACTCGAGGAAAGTTATATACCGGCAGTCAAATCGTCTTCTTCCTTGCCGTTATCGAGAGTGACAGTTGACAATACGCCGGATATACTCGAATCAAACTCTAGCGTTGATAATATTCACTCGAGTTTGATTCTGGAGAACGACAGCAGTCTGACAATAGCACGATCGAGTAAATTGTCGAAAGAGTCTGAATTGACGAGAGAGAACACACAACAACAACTCTGGGTTGAGGTCCCACCAGAAATGTCGGCTGCGGATCGACTGGATGAGAAATTAGACGGCCTGTTGGCCTCGAACAAAGGAGAGAAATCATCACCGCGACGTGATGGAGAAGGTGTAGCGATGCGCGTGCATCGAACTCTCCATAAAATCAAAGAGTTTGCGAGTCCGTACATGCCGACGCAGTTGCCCAAGCCAACCTGTCAAGCGGTCGAGAAAGAGGAAGTTGTGACTCCAGTGTATGCAACGAAAACATACCCTCGCTCGAATGATATCACTGCAATTACTGTGATTGATACTACCGCTCCTCTCTCAACCGATACTTCGGCCATACCATCCAGATCTTTATCAGCGGACAAGCAACGTGTACCAATGATGAGAATGCGGAACCCTGCGGATCACGATTTCTTGCACGAGGACCCAGTCTTGTCAGCTCCGCGCGAAGAAGATGACAACGAATTTATGCAGCGAAAGTCGCAAAAGTGGAAAGAGACAAAGAAGCAAGCAGATAAACAAATCGAATCGGAATGGCGAAAGCTCAAGGACAAACGCGTGTCAAGGAATCGTTAAACGGACCTGATGATATTATTGCGTGCAACAACGTTTTGTGGAAGCAATTTGAGAGCTATGTTGTCACCCGCTGCGGCGATGTGTCGGATGTGCTAGTAGACAATACGAAAGGGAACGAAGGGGCGAGTCAATACAGTCCCGAAGGCAGTGCAGCGAGCGACGATGAAAAAGTGAAGGATCCGCGAGTATGATGCGTCGACTGTCCGAAGTTTATTTGAAGAAGGACTCGAATACGGTGACTAGTTCTATAGACGGTACTGCATCCAATCTCTCGGCCAGTGGAAGCAGGCGATCTCAAGACGTGGCGCTTACTGTGCTGAACCCTGTTTCTAGACCGTTTGGCCGCGACATGCCACCAGCACCTCGGTCCTCACCTTCTGCTATGAAAGAAAGCAATTTGCTAGCTGAAAGGAACTTTGTGGAAGACTTTATTCGTAAGGCTCAAAATGATGGACTCGATCTTTTGATTCATAGGAGAATGCAGGCGGGTGCTTTGGCGGACCCATTCAAAGCACGTGCTTACTTGCGGCATGGGAAAAGGGAGCTGGAGGGGAATTCTGTGGTCCATGGCTTGTTTGGTATACTGGGGACAGTAAAGTGAGAAAGGGAATTGATCTTTTGATATTCGCTCGCTCGACAAGGCATCAGCGCTGCAACTAGAGCAGTACCCACTGGCTATTCCGGGTCGGAGCCTGTTTTACGTATGAATGAAGGATCCGATAACGTTTTCGAGATGCCGGACGAGACGTCTGCGGTTCAGTTTGTTAATGGAATGCGTTGGCTCGTTGCGCGAATGTCATTCAATTTGATCATCGGCAATGTTAATGGAAGCTGTGAAATGCTCGAACTAGCCGACTGCCAGGTCAGAAGTCGGTTGGTGGAATCGCACAAGAACAGTGCGATGAATGATTTGACAAACCATCTTGTTGACAAATCTGCGGCTGCGATGTAAATATATGGAAACCTTGAAACAGTGACATATATTTTAGTTTGGCAGGTCTTTGTAGATATCCCGTTGTGCACGCCGACCATTTCTTATGCACTGGAACTAAGTTTGGTGTCTAGTAGGATGAGGCTCGATTCCGTTCTTGAACTCTTTAAACCTCAGATTAAATGATATCATTAGTGTAAATCTTGCAAGCGTGGCATGTATTAGTATAATATATGTTCAAGCGCAATTGATCCGAGCAGGGCACCCTCGACCATGATTTCTCTCGAACAGTCTCAGGTCGTCCACTAACATCACCTGGTAATGTCTCTAATTGCTATCTTCTAAAAGCCAAATAACGAAACCCGTTCTTGAAGTGCGCACGAGGTGGTTTGTGAGTTGAGTGGAGCAGAATAACGTTTTGAAGAGTTGTTCAAACTTGAGTGTTATTCTCCACATTGACAGAAAGAAACAGACCAAATAGAGCAAAAGGTCTAAGGAGTATTTTCCTTGGATATTTATCAGTTGCAGGGTCGTGTATCACAAACCTTTAAAACGTAAAACGTTCTTGATAATGTAATTGGTCTCGAGAAGGCACCTCTTGGTTCGCAGTCAGTTTGAATTGAGAAGTGTGTCTCTGTATCTCGCTACTGTCCACTTGAATATGCTTAATCTATTGTGATCTACGAGCCGATTAAGCAGGCTTGAGGCTATGGTATTAAAATGAACTATCAATATTTTCTTTTGTCGGACATTGTTAACCTCCAGTAGGAGATGGTTACTAAGCCAGACTATGTTAACCGTACATGTTCCGAATTTAATAGTTTCACTTCTCGATGCTTTCAATGGCGCGTTCTTTTCTCTGTAAGTCGCACCGCAGGTGTTTCAAAAAAAGCCAACTGTAATCTGTGTATCAATTTTGTTTGGTTCGGTGATCTGTCTTTGAAATTCTCGTTTGGGTATACAGAATCCTTGAGTCGATACTTGTAATTAAATTACACCATCGAAAGTTAATGCAACAGTCTATATATAATCGTTCGCAATCCCATGAATGAAGAAAGAACTGTGTTTGCAGTCTACCGAAAACTCTTGCGTGCTGAGATAAGCTGTAGAAAAAGGCGCTCGATCGGTTAACCATTTGATTGGAGAAAGGAACATAGATATTCACCCTCACCGGACGTGCTTGACCTCACGGCATGCAAAGCTGCTTGTTTCTCTAGAAATCGAAAGTATAAGAACGAGTTGACAATAAATGCCACAAGATCTGCACCTGCTGCAGCTGATATAAGCTGCTTTCTCAAAGATTTATATAGTATTTACCAACTATACCGACTATAATAGCCTTCCGCTTGGGACCATATAGGTTTCCCAAAACGTAATTCCAGCAAGGTGCTGGACCTCATTCCGTGGCCGGGAGCCAGATTCTGAGCGTGACGCACTTGAACAAGCCACGCCTTCTGATCCGGCGAAAAAAGAGCTAGAATTGTCTCCTGAGAGTCCTGAAATAAATACCGATCCGAGAGACGGAGCCCAAAAGAGCCGAGCGCGAACTGATCAGCTACGCCACGGGTGACTTGAGTAACCTCCGCAACAGTCCGACCCGCAGAATATCGTTACGTGCCAACCACATCGTCCTAGAAAGCATTAGAAGGTTGACCACGGTGTGTTGTGCCCACCGCAAGTCCAATCGTCAGGAGCTGCGTGAGCGGTAATATTGATCCTGAACCGCTATCCGTGATCGTGCGATACGACCCAGCAAGAAGTTGTGTAAACCGATACTACGTGGGTGAGCCATTGCCGGGAGAGGTGACGCCGAGATCATCTTATCCAAGGAGGAATTGTTGCATCCACTGTAAGCACTCGGGGCGGTATCAAGCGCCGTCATGTCGATAACAAATGCCGCAACGGCCTGCGTATACGTGGCTCGCATCCTTGGATCGGGACAGCGAAGCACATGTTGAGTGGTCTCATCCGGTGCACCTCAATACCAATATCACCTTAAGCATGATTCCAACCACTCCTCCTTAGGCCTACGAATTCGATTGTTCATCCAGCTGTGTTACTCCTTCTGGAAGCGAAGTTTAGCTTATATGCAGTAATTTCTTGTGCGCCGAGATGTGCGTCAAATAACAATGATTTTAATGTATAATTATTATATTCGATCCATACCATTGGCCACTTTGTATTCTGTTATGAGCAATCTAATCTGGTAGCCGCCTTAATATCCAATTTTTCGTTACAAATGACAAGCGTGTGAATCGGACTTGCTGAAGTGCGGCGGTTACTTGCAAAGGAAAATGCAAAGTTTGGTTCTTCTTGGGATTGCAATTAAACAAATAATTCATCAATTTATCAACTTGGTAGTCGATTTTCTATTCTAGACAAAAGTATCGACGCATAAATGCCCAAACTCCAACTGTAGCTATCAACAAGTGATACTGTAACATGGTTGTAGAACTGCTTGTGAGGTACTGTTTTATCGGGTAAGTCATAAAACCTATTGACAAATGTAGTTGTGCGACGAGCAATTCTCTCCGTAAAAATGATTGCTTACCTAGTACGCTACGTCTAAATACCCGGACCATAATAATTCATCAAATGTGGTAAAACCTGATGGTTGTCGTTGCGTACGAAAATGCCAATTCGAAACACCATTATTTGTAGAACAAAAGAGCACGACAACTTCGCGTGACTGAAGCAAGCCGCTCTTTGTATTGCTTCATTTTGAGGATGTCAATCATGGTTGATGGTAGTTCTGTTTCCGAGCTATTGTTGTCAGCATTCAATGCTGATTGTAGTGATGTTGGAGCTTGAAGAAACGTGTGTAGATTGAAACAAACTAAATCCTTTGAGGCGCCCATATATCGCATTCAGCTCCGTGTGATCGATACATATAAAATCCGCTGAGTTCTTTAGATATCTTCTTCGGCTCCGCGTCACCGTTGTCGAGGGTGACCTGCTGCGGTCATTGCATGATCGTCGTCATATAGCATGGTTTTTATCTTTATAGCGCGTGAACATATATTATTCTAAATCTTAAAGTTTCTTAGGTTTCAGGATGGTATAAAGAATGGCATCAATCAACCCCAGCGTCGTGAACGTCCCGCCGATAATCGCACACAGTGATGTCAAGTAGTCATACCATTTCCGTCCTTCTTTCGACACGACGACACTCATCGGACTGAGATCATAACTGAATCGTGCTTCAGGGACGCTTGTCTCATCATAGCGGACCACCTGCGACTGTTCGAGGAATTGATAAGTGGTCAACCGGTTGGCAGACGATTGTCCCATTTCCAGGTGCGTGGAAACCACCTTGATGTAGTGATGGTGTGCTGCGTGAGCCGTTTCCGTGACATAGATGGTGTTATCGATTGGAGCGAATTGCTTGTGTTTGTCCTCGACTTGCTTCAATATTCTCTTTGTCTTTCGACTGGTCTGATCCACGGGCTCGCCAAAGGAAAGATGATTCACAATGTGGGACACATTCGTCATGGCAGCATTGAGATTAAAGTTCTTCGACTTTGCTTCAATATGAAAGTTTCCTGGTACACGGTTCACCATCAAATGTCCCGACACTTGGCATCCCGGATGCTCTGGCCGATTTTGTTGATACAAGGTTCGTTTCCTCGCTCTCTCTTCCTCGTCCGCCTGTTCATTCTTCTTATCCCATTCCTTGAATTTCTCGTCCATGTCGAGCTTTCGTTTCGCGAATCCTACAAGCGCAGTCACCGTACGATCCATTTTATAGTCCGGAGAGACAGGTTCACCGTCATGATACCAACGAAGTGTAGGAAACGCCATGATCTTTTCATCGCGACACAGATCTGCCTCCGCCATGCAGTCCACTTTGGCGACACCTACTGGCATTTCCAGCCGTTTCACCTCTTGCGCCAGTTTCTCCCACGTTGGAGCTAATCGCTGGCACCAAACACACCTGTTGGGCAAGGACAAAAGCTAATTAGTCTTCACACTCCGAAATATAGAATACGGAGTATACTCATCCCACGTACCAAGGTGCATATAGATCAATAAAAGCCATCGGATTCTCTTGCAAGAACGGTTTGAAGGTGTCTTTGGTGAGCTCAATCGCATGTACGCCTTCCTCCGCATGCATCTCTTCCAGAGTCCTGTCGTGTTCATCGTGCTTCAGATCCCTCGCCTCGCGATTGCGCCCCGAAAAGATGCGGCGTTTCCTTCTTCGTCCAACTGCCACTTGTCGACGTTCTTGGTAACGTTCTGTCGGTTCGTTCCCAGTGCGTCCCATACGTCTACACTCACATAATCACAGTGCAAGTCCAGCATGGTGATATTGAAGTTGAGCCTTATTTGCGGTGACGTGTTTTCATCTACAGCTATGGTTGTTACCGTTTCAGTCGTCGCAAAGGCCAGCGTTTCGGAAAAGAACAGAACGGCCATTACAATCATGGCGCATGCGCTCATGAATGCACCGAGTGTCGTTGCCTGTATAGAACGATTTCGTCAGATGTGAGAAAGAACAGCACAAACGACTGACTCTCAAGCCCGCACAATGCCTATTATTTTACTAACCTCTGTCAGATCCTTCGGCACACGACGGTAAAATCGACAGACGACAAGGCTTGCCGCCTTCCGCCTCCTCCATTGATGTTGTTCATAATGAAAAATACTATACGCTGCTGTTAAGAACGAGTGCAATTCAATTTTATCAATTAACAAGTTGTAATGATATCACGAGAGGGTTATTGCGCAGCGCAAAAATACTCGCAGCAAGAAGCGTTTCGCCCTTTCGCGCTTGTTTCGCGTGACGATGAAAGGAGAAGCACGAGGTGGAAGGGATGACGTCTTTCGTATAGGTTCTATTTGACCGGTACGACAATGTTTGCCATTAGTATCGAAGCGAAGAAATAAGAATGAGCGCACGCGCATTATCGTTCTTCGTTCCTTTTCATCATTATTTACTTCATTGTCAGCGTGTTATACCTATCAAATGGCTTTACCAAGTGAATCTATTCCCACTATTTGTCTCCGTGACACAGATGACTCGGAGGAAACCGTGGCTCTTCTCCGATCGGCGTGTATGGATGTCGGATTCTTTTACCTGGAAGGACACGGAATTGATGAGAGTCTCATCGCAGATGTTCTTGAGCAATCTAGCATTCTGTTTAGGCTTTCGGAAAAGTCAAAAAAGCCCTCAGTGATCCTGTTCTCAGTCGAGGATACACTGCGATGAGTGAAGAAACATTGGATCCTCAAAAGCAGAAACAAGGAGATACGAAGGAAGGATTTTACATTGGAAAACACGTTCCTTCCGATGATCCGGAATATAATCCTGCCAAGTTCAAGGGACCGAATAGAATGCCCTCTCCTGAGTTAACGCCGGATATGTCTGACTGTCAGAAATTTTGTAGCGTGATGGAAACATATCATCGAGAAATGTGTCAACTAGGCTTACGAATAGTGCAATTGTAGGTATATGAAGTGTGACGACTTTTCACTGGGCTTCGTAACGATGTCTTCTGTCTTACGTTTCAGCATTTCCTCTCTTATCGATCGACGCAGACTGGCTTTGGCTCTGGGCTTGCCGAAAACGTTCTTTGACAGAGATTTTGAGGACCCCATGGCCCTGCTACGACTCCTTCACTATGCTGCTGTCAAGAGTATACCAGAAGAAGGACTTTATGCGGCCGGTGAACACTCGGATTACGGAATGATAACGTTATTACTAACGGATGGGACACCTGGATTGCAAGTACAGTCAAAATCTGGCGAGTGGATTGACGTCGCTCATAAGAAAGGGCGTTCGTAGTAAACTTGGGAGACATGTTGGAACGCTGGTCCAATGGATTGTTTCGTTCGACTCCCCACCGAGTATTAACGCAGGGTGAATCGGAGAGGTATTCCGTTCCCTTCTTCTATGAACCCAATTTTGATGCGCATGTCGCTTGTCTCGATGTTTGTTGCTCTGAGGATAGTCCTCCAAACTTCAAGCCGACGACTTCGGGAGAGCACCTGTTGGAGAAGTATCGACAAACGCACGCTGATTTTCGACCAGAATAATTACAGCAGCTTGATAGATAACAGTCTAGGTCCATTTTTGCTTGTCTAGAGGAATTAACGAAAGTTATCATTACTCCGAATAGGTGGTCACATTATTATATACAAGACAGGCCCCATCCTTCTCATATGTTTCATCTTTGTGCTAATCAATCATGACCAACGTGTGTATGCCACGAGCGAGATCTTTCTGCTCCTCAAATAGAACTCTCGGGCTGCTCTAAAGTCATATCGCTGGTCTTCGTTGGTTTCGACCTTCGACCCCAGACCAACATTCCAAAAAATCCGACAACAAGACCAAGAACCGTACCTCCAAAGACAGCAAGTCCAGTTCTTTTTTCGCAATCAGCTTCCTCATATTGAAGGCAGATATCTACCTCACTATCGCCTCCACAAGTAGCGCACCATGTCTTTTCGGACCAGCCGTCAATCACTTGAAGAATATTTTCAATAGGACAGGAATCTTCACTGCAATGACGCCCAAGAAATGGGGTGGGACTTTGAATCGTCTCGTCGTCCAAACCTTGGCCTCCGTGATAAAAAAAGGCGACTCGTTTTTTCTGTCCCCTCTTCGTATACCTCAATAACAATAGCCGCTGAGTAGTTTGGAATTCCGTCGTCACTGTAGGTATAACCAAGGGCAGCAAACATAGCCAAAAGCACAGGATAGTGTGCCGAATAAAGATAAATATTCGCCGACCCATCTTCTCGACTAAAATCGGCATCCTCAAAGAGAATGCGAGAAGTGATTTTGCGTAGCAGATTGAATGCTACCAGCCGAGCCGCGGAGGCGTGCGGTATCGCATGAGTTCGGATTTGCCCACCAGACGCCGCAATTGCTCAAACTCGGTATCCGAGAGAACGTCCTTGACGAAAGGGTCGTCTAGACTTTCACAGACCGTCTTGGCGTGATCGAGGTCAAGCATGGATTCGTGAGTGGCAGGCTCAGCACTCGGACCGGGGAGGATGGGGAATGTTTTTTGTGGTGTTGGATATTCCCTGAGAGCATGCTGACGATGTTGTTTAATTCAGTGACATGGCTGTCCGAAAAGGGGACCAACGGAGGAACCAGGGCAGATTGTTGGAGAGCATCTACGACATACGCATTCCAGCCAATAATAAATCGGAGGCTGTATTGGATGGCATTGTGACATGTTCCGGAAACCATTCGAGGGTGTCTGTCACGCGTTCGTGCTGTGTTTCCCATATCCAGACGCTGAAAACAACGATAAGCATCCAGGGCTGGACCAAGATACCATCCCTCGGTTGCATGCGGTGCCCATGTTTGACGTTGGGACGGTTTTTCGTGCACCAAAACTTTTGTTCCCGGTGGTCCGATGGGATGACTGTCATACACATATGCGCCAAACACCTGTGCGCGCAGACGCGGACAGACCCGGGTTGATACGCGATGTACGCAACAGATTCAATGTGAGCAAGGCTTGTGGCAACAATTGATCCCACAAATGAATTGGGAATTTGGGGTCTGTACTGCATAATCCAGCAATAAAATGTTTCTGAAAGGTACGAATGGCGGCTCGGCGGCATTGCGGCGGTGAACATGCGGGCGTCAGCTGGTAGTCAATGTCAACATTGACAAAAAAATTCCTTGAGGGTGATGTCACATTCGTTGTCAAGGCGATGCAGTTTTGGCTTTAACCCTGCGCGCACAATTGGGCATGTACCGTTTTGAATGCCGTCAAAATGCTGGTGGCTTTGCGGTTGGGGATTGGCTCGGCAAAAATACAGTTGCTGTCGTAGTCATACATGACAAAAGGTAATTGTTGCCTGTGCTGGAAGGTGCGATGAATCGCCCAGTTTGATCGCTGTATGTTTGGCGGTGGGATGCACAATGCCAGCGTAACACTGATGGGCGTGTGATGTAGCTGTGGCAGCGTGTGGTTCAGGAAACGCGTCCAAGGTGTCAGCGTCCAGAGAAATCATCGGGCTTTTGAGATTGGATTGTTTTTTGGGTGGTTTTTTGGTAGATCGTACATTTTTGCGGGTTTGATCCAGGTGACCTTTGTTGTTGCAACGGAATGTGGTGGATTCTTGCGTCGAGAAGCGCTAGCGTTAATCCGGGAAGCCCGAGATGAGATTGCGTTCGAGAGCCATATCCAATGTGGAGAGCACCGGCGAAAAGAGAGCAGCATGTGCAAACGCGACAAGGCTGCCAGGAGTGGTGACAAGCACTGCTGCGTTAGCACCCTCAGTCGTGGCCGAGTCTGGATGCAGAAAGGTGGTACCAGGTTTACCCCAATCGGGTCCGCGACCGGAGGCACTGAATGTGGAGTGGCGACTGCCGTTAACGGAAGCATCCAGAGTTTGGTGTCTGATGCACGTTGCCAGTTAATAGGAGTCGACCTTGCAAGTGAACTCGTCGTCTTGCTCAGTGAAATGGACCTCACAACCCGCATCGCAAAACTGACCGATGGAGATGAGTGGTTTTGTGTGCAAAGCGGGAACAATGTGTGCCTGCGTGCGAAAGAGGTAGGCTGGGCAAATCCAAGATCGCTTCATGTGTGGAGTACATGATTGTGCCATTCGGGTTCGCGATAGCGATGGGGTTGAGCGCAGGAGTGCATTGAAGGACGGGAGTGTCAAGGGGAGAAAATGGCCAGTGCAACCGGAGTCGGCAATGCCAATGTTGGAGTGGGGCGAGTGTGGTGTGATGGCGGGAGGACCAGTGATCTTAACATGAGATTCAAAACAAGTTGTTAGACTTTTATCTGACTCTACGGTACTAATCGCTGGCTTCCCTCCGTCTCAGGCTTTCGTGTTTGCCGTGGTCGGTGCAGCGGGACCCTTGCGCGGACCAATGTGCATGGAACGAGCTCCTCCATTAGGATTAGTAATAGTTGCAGTTTTGCAATGCCCATCACGTGGGTTGGAGCAAGTATGACTAGTGTGGTCAGCGTTTTTCCAAGGCCATGGGACCAGCAATAATAAAATTTGGTCCCGTCGGCCGCGACGACTTGAAAAGGATTGTCCGCCACATGCTGCCCAGAAGTCGAGGCCGCCGCATTGGCTTGGTGGAAGCCCGGGCGCCCGTGGTGAGATCGCTGAATGTCCTTGTACTCCACCGTGAAATGCTTCTTGAAGTTGGTGTACGTTTTGGTGTCAACCTCACGGCGACGCCATGCATCAATGGCGGACTGAAACTTTCCAAACCCAATGTTGCGAAACAAATCGGGTTTGTTCCATGACGGTGTCGTCGTCAATGGGCTTTCCAGCTGCAGTTGCAAACTCACGAATATCGTTATGACGAATCCAAAGGCTGGCCAACGGCTGATCCATCGACCATGCATCCAACAAGCTAGCACGATTGGCTTCGATGTCCTTGTGCGAAATATCCCCATAGTTGGCAAACAAATGGGTCAACATTGTAATCACTGTAACGTCAGAGAATCCATCCTCAAAATGCTTCAATTCCTCGATGTACGATGCCTCGACTGCATCGATTAGTTGATTGAGTAACCGCCCATGCGTATCGGCGCACGTATGATAGTCCGTCATGTCCGCATCGTATTTTCGATCGAGGGCTGCAATTTGTGGCCCAGTGGGGCCGCCGCTTTGATGCACAGGTAAAGGTCCAGGATGGACGGCTGTGAAAGCATGATGATATTTGTCAAGATACTTCTGGGGTGTAACAGAGGCCCTTGTGTCCATTGGCACCTCCCCAGTGAGTCGACGGAATGCTGCGACCATTGGCGATCAATTCGCGTTTGATTCGACTGAGACTGAGAAAATCCGGTTCGCCCACAATTTTGGTGAGCGTCTCATGAGGCATTTTGATGTTTTTTGCTTTGATTGTTTGTCATGGTGACGAACGAAGAGTGGACGAAAGTGCGTAAGAGACAATTGCGACGACGGCAATGAAAAGAGCGGGTGCTACGAAAGCACAGAGTGATTGCGGCTAAGGCAATTCAAGGAGCGCGCGACTGGGGCACAGAGCAAGGACACAAGTGATTGTGTGTGAGCGGCGTGAAATCGTAAAACTGTTGAACTCTAGTAAAGACAGCAGTGATAACAATAGTGTTTTACGATTTATGAGCGCGCAATGGCGAGCTCGAGTTGTTCAAATCCTGTGTTTGAGGCTTCAAGATATTGTCGTCCAGCGGCGCGCGCCCGTCAATGTTATTAGTTACGAGCGGTGCGCGCCGACCGAGCTTATGTGCCAACGGCAATATCAACAGGCACACGACGGTAAAATCGACAGACGACAAGGCTTGCCGCCTTCCGCCTCCTCCATTGATGTTGTTCATAATGAAAATACTATACGCTGCTGTTAAGAACGAGTGCAATTCAATTTTATCAATTAACAAGTTGTAATGATATCACGAGAGGGTTATTGCGCAGCGCAAAATACTCGCAGCAAGAAGCGTTTCGCCCTTTCGCGCTTGTTTCGCGTGACGATGAAAGGAGAAGCACGAGGTGGAAGGGATGACGTCTTTCGTATAGGTTCTATTTGACCGGTACGACAATGTTTGCCATTAGTATCGAAGCGAAGAAATAAGAATGAGCGCACGCGCATTATCGTTCTTCGTTCCTTTTCATCATTATTTACTTCATTGTCAGCGTGTTATACCTATCAAATGGCTTTACCAAGTGAATCTATTCCCACTATTTGTCTCCGTGACACAGATGACTCGGAGGAAACCGTGGCTCTTCTCCGATCGGCGTGTATGGATGTCGGATTCTTTTACCTGGAAGGACACGGAATTGATGAGAGTCTCATCGCAGATGTTCTTGAGCAATCTAGCATTCTGTTTAGGCTTTCGGAAAAGTCAAAAAAGCCCTCAGTGATCCTGTTCTCAGTCGAGGATACACTGCGATGAGTGAAGAAACATTGGATCCTCAAAAGCAGAAACAAGGAGATACGAAGGAAGGATTTTACATTGGAAAACACGTTCCTTCCGATGATCCGGAATATAATCCTGCCAAGTTCAAGGGACCGAATAGAATGCCCTCTCCTGAGTTAACGCCGGATATGTCTGACTGTCAGAAATTTTGTAGCGTGATGGAAACATATCATCGAGAAATGTGTCAACTAGGCTTACGAATAGTGCAATTGTAGGTATATGAAGTGTGACGACTTTTCACTGGGCTTCGTAACGATGTCTTCTGTCTTACGTTTCAGCATTTCCTCTCTTATCGATCGACGCAGACTGGCTTTGGCTCTGGGCTTGCCGAAAACGTTCTTTGACAGAGATTTTGAGGACCCCATGGCGCTGCTACGACTCCTTCACTATGCTGCTGTCAAGAGTATACCAGAAGAAGGACTTTATGCGGCCGGTGAACACTCGGATTACGGAATGATAACGTTATTACTAACGGATGGGACACCTGGATTGCAAGTACAGTCAAAATCTGGCGAGTGGATTGACGTCGCTCATAAGAAAGGGCGTTCGTAGTAAACTTGGGAGACATGTTGGAACGCTGGTCCAATGGATTGTTTCGTTCGACTCCCCACCGAGTATTAACGCAGGGTGAATCGGAGAGGTATTCCGTTCCCTTCTTCTATGAACCCAATTTTGATGCGCATGTCGCTTGTCTCGATGTTTGTTGCTCTGAGGATAGTCCTCCAAACTTCAAGCCGACGACTTCGGGAGAGCACCTGTTGGAGAAGTATCGACAAACGCACGCTGATTTTCGACCAGAATAATTACAGCAGCTTGATAGATAACAGTCTAGGTCCATTTTTGCTTGTCTAGAGGAATTAACGAAAGTTATCATTACTCCGAATAGGTGGTCACATTATTATATACAAGACAGGCCCCATCCTTCTCATATGTTTCATCTTTGTGCTAATCAATCATGACCAACGTGTGTATGCCACGAGCGAGATCTTTCTGCTCCTCAAATAGAACTCTCGGGCTGCTCTAAAGTCATATCGCTGGTCTTCGTTGGTTTCGACCTTCGACCCCAGACCAACATTCCAAAAATCCGACAACAAGACCAAGA
This sequence comes from Fistulifera pelliculosa, assembly GCA_026008555.1. Lineage (NCBI taxonomy): Eukaryota > Bacillariophyta > Bacillariophyceae > Naviculales > Stauroneidaceae > Fistulifera > Fistulifera pelliculosa. Next base: position 22,309 of record BROJ01000156.1, on the reverse strand, counting down.
ACCGTACCTCCAAAGACAGCAAGTCCAGTTCTTTTTCGCAATCAGCTTCCTCATATTGAAGGCAGATATCTACCTCACTATCGCCTCCACAAGTAGCGCACCATGTCTTTTCGGACCAGCCGTCAATCACTTGAAGAATATTTTCAATAGGACAGGAATCTTCACTGCAATGACGCCCAAGAAATGGGGTGGGACTTTGAATCGTCTCGTCGTCCAAACCTTGGCCTCCGTGATAAAAAAAGGCGACTCGTTTTTCTGTCCCCTCTTCGTATACCTCAATAACAATAGCCGCTGAGTAGTTTGGAATTCCGTCGTCACTGTAGGTATAACCAAGGGCAGCAAACATAGCCAAAAGCACAGGATAGTGTGCCGAATAAAGATAAATATTCGCCGACCATCTTCTCGACTAAAATCGGCATCCTCAAAGAGAATGCGAGAAGTGATTTTGCGTAGCAGATTGAATGCTACCAGCCGAGCCGCGGATGGCGTGCGGTATCGCATGAGTTCGGATTTGCCCACCAGACGCCGCAATTGCTCAAACTCGGTATCCGAGAGAACGTCCTTGACGAAAGGGTCGTCTAGACTTTCACAGACCGTCTTGGCATCCGGTGCGCTACTTTCACACTCAGTCTTGGCGACGTAAATGGCATCGTATACATTCCACGATTTGGCGAGAGACACTCTTCCGTCCGCATCGGCATATTTCTGGAACGATTCGATGGAGGCCAGTTTTTGAAGCAAACCGTCATGTTCCGTTTGCAACTGCTTCCACTCGGTACTCTCATACAACTCGTTTAATTCTTTTGTGAACAGAGCACACTTATCGTAGGCTCGAATGTACAGATCATTCACTAACTTTATAGTGTGAACAGGAACATACACAGGCGAAGTCGAATTCTCAATGTGAAACAGCCCACTTCCCAGAGCACTGGCAGAAACAATGGTGCGATCAAAGTCAGAACTCTCAAAATAGACCAGTGTCGGATCATTGGTCGGCAAGAATTCAAAATGCTCCGAATATTTGTCGCGCAATTGGATCCCAAGGTCGTACATTTGCTGTATACCAGTACTGGTGAGAAAGGCTGTTGTCCCTTCGCCCAAACTCGTATGATCTTTCGTGAGGACATAGCGCGAGCCATGTCGGGTAATGACGTGGATCTGTTTGAGCGTTGCCGTCGCCTGGGAAACAGCGAGCGCTGCTGCGAGACACAGCAGAGTATGAAATACTCTTAGGAAGCCCATTTCGCTAACTATTTGAATGTAAATACAAAGTGAATTTGTTCTGCGAATGATCAACCAAGGAAACAAAATAAGAAATTGACCCGATTGAAAGCTATTTCAAAGTGGCAAAAGATCCGGAAGAAGAACAAATGAAAAAAGTCCGGTGGAAATCATCACCGCGCGTCGCCGCGCTACTCCAATAGTGCCCGGGTACTGGTACCGGTACCAGGCAAGGAGGTATACCTCCTTGGTACCAGGTACCAGTACCCCGTTAAAATATCCCGCACAGAGCGAACACGGCATTGTGAGGGAAAACGAAATCCTTACATACATGATAGTTTGCATTATACGAAACATGTACGTTATCGTAGCACCACTGACTGTACTGACTGTATACGAGACAGTCGAGTTCTCGATTTCGCCATGCGACCTAAGTGCGGAAGGAAGAAGAAGTTTCGCCGGTGGAAAATCATCCTCTGCCGCGCGCGACTTCCAAAGTTCGAGACGATCGGCGCCTACCGGTAGTCAAGGACCTGCGTGACTGCTGCGTGCTCTTGAAAAATGAATGAAAAAAGCATCACAATACTAGAATCATCATGAATCTTATTGACAAAGGATGCATTTCCTCACTCCTCACTCTATTGAAAGACAGCAACATGCTAAGTTCAGACTCAGAAGCTTGGAATGCTTCTGAAAACACCAATGTGGAGCACTCAGACGGAGAGATGATTCAGCCAGAGCGTCCAGATGCAGACAGTTCCGAATTCTCTATTCGGAATGCCATGAAACGACTCTATGCATCATGGAACGACTTGACGCTTGCCGAAATATCAGGAAGTCTCGGTGACATGGGAACCTTTATTCCCTTGTATGTGGCATTGTGCCGGCAAGGTTCATTGCATCCAACAGCGGCGCTCTTTTCGCCGGTCTCTGTAATTTCATAACGGGCCTGGCGTGGAATCTTCCCATGCCGGTACAACCCATGAAAGCCATTGCCGCTGTTGCATTAGTAGAGGGATTGTCGCAAACTCAAGTGACGACTGCCGGTCTCTGGATGGGTCTTTTTCTGTTTCTATTGGGTTTTACAAATGCCATTGAATTCGTCAATCGAGTGGTTCCACGGTCGGTAGTGTGGGGCATGCAACTCGGCGTGGGTGCCAATCTAGCCATCAAGGGCTTGGTGATGGTCTCAAAGCTGACTTGGGCGGGTCGTATTGACTGTATAACACTCGCCGTTGCGAGTGCATTGTTGTGTGCAATTCTTCTCACCGATCAGGGCGATTCTTCTTCATCGAGAATAAATCATCCAGTGGGTGTCTATATTTTCTTGCTGGGATCCATCCTAGCAACCTTTCAGTTAATTGCGGAAAGCGATGATGATGATGATGATGATGATCATTTAACTGTTTCATCTGATACGTCCCTCTTCGTATGGGCTCTCCGTGATGTGACATGGCATGACTGGAAAGTCGGTCTTTTACATGGTGCGCTGCCACAACTTCCTCTATCGACTTTGGTGAGTTTTCTTGTACGCGTTAAATGTTTTCGGAAGAAGCCACTTCTCACTGATAAATCATCTGGATAACAGAATTCTGTCGTTTCCGTCTGCTGCTTGGCGGATTCGCTTTTCCCAGATCGAACGTCAGGGAGAATAGTGTTCTTTCTCGTAAGCAAGTTTGTCTATCCGTCGGGATGATGAATCTATTTTGTATCTTGGGTGCAATGCCCAATTGTCATGGAGCTGGCGGACTTGCCGCACAGTACAAGTTTGGAGCTCGTCACGGTTCATCGGTTGTTTTCCTGGGATTTTGTAAGCTGGCTTTGGCAGTGTTCCTCGGTAAATATATCTTGCCTTTTTTGGAACACATCCCCACCGCCATCTTGGGCGTAATGCTGGTCGCGTCCGGTCAAGAGCTTGCGTTTGCTGGGCTTTCGTCTCTAATAAATCCAGCATCGCGTCATCAGCCCGGCATTCTAGATGACGGAATACGGCGGTCCGACATGGAGATCACTTTGATTACCGCGATCATCATCATTGGTCTCAAGAAGACTCACTTTGGTGCCGCGACAGGAATAATTCTTAACTTTATCGGAACGTTTCGACGTTCAAGAGCGCAGAACAGCTCACTTGGTCCGTCTTCTATCCCATATGACACCCTTCGGCGGCTTAGCGATGAACTCGGTTAGATTTCTGGACTAGAATTGTACAGTAGTTGCGTTCGTTTGCATTTCTCTCGTGAAGAATCTAGTACGGAGCAGAAAGTAAACATAATGGAATTTTTTTTAAAATATAGTTTCGTGAAAAGAAAATGCTCAAGGCGTGAGCAATGCTCTTTACTGGGAAACTAGACTTTTGTTGAGAAGAGCACACTCGAACTTAATTGCCTTCAATGCCTTCTCCACGGAGATCCTGTTCATTGCATCTTTCTTCCAGTCCGCCACAGTGAATGCCGCTTGACCGTCAAGGACTTGGAGTTGCTGAACGGCCAGCTCAAGTTCACCGAGCTCCAAATGCTTTTCGCTCGAGCCAGCACAAATTCGGGGCTGTCTTTTCGTCTTCGGGTGCCGCCTCGTCGGGGTTCGGGGCATATCGGACAGCAGAAAATACCATGCCAGCTAACTGTCCTTCCAGTCCTGGTCGACCCGCTGGAACTAAAGCGGCCTGTCGGGCTTTCTTAAATACAGTCTCGAATCGTTTCTGAAGCTCGGATAGCGTAGGGACACCTGATTTGACCGAGGCAGGGATTGTGCTGAGAGCTGTTGCAATGACTCCATCTTTTCCTGCAGCTGACTTAAGGGCATTCAATTCGGACTCGGCGTTCTGACTCGTTTCCAGTTTTTCCGACAAGGCCAAGGCCGCCGCACTCAATCGATGCGCCTTATTGGATCCTTCTTTTCGCGACTGCGATGCTTCCAATGCACTTTCCAACTGCGCAAGCTTTTCAGTCAATGATTGAATGGCATCCGCTTTGGCCTGAAGATCATTTGTGCTTTTCTCAATCACATCCGCCAACTTGTTGCTGTACTCGGATTCGAGGTTTGTTTTTATTTCCACAGCAGTGACTTCCTCAAAGGTCCTCATTTCTTCCTCGTGCTCACCTTTCTGTGTGGCCAATGCGGAACTCACAACACCCTGAATCGTAGCGTCCTTGTCCTCCAGAGCTTTGCGCATGCGATCCGAGTACTCGAATTCCTTTTCTCGAACTTTTTTCGCCAGCATATCTTCAAATTCAATTCGTTGTTTCTGCAACGCTTCCATGTACCTGGATAGTTAGTAGTCGTAAGAAAGGGTGAGCGATTGGCAGCTGTGGAGAAACAAATATACTACAGATATAATAAACATACCTTGCTTCCGTCTCTTTTCCTTCATGGTCAAGAATTCCTTCAGACGCACAGCTTCCCAACGAGTACGATCCTTAATCTCGGAAGCCAGTTGAACCACGCGAGCTTTCAACTGCGAGACAGACAAGGAATCGAGATCTTGAAAATAGGCAGCGTCCATCGAGGACCACGCGGACTGATGCGACTCAATAGACTCTTGGCCGCTTCTTCCGTGCGAGAGCCAACTAATGTTTGAATTGCTTTGTCCGTCATTTTGGAATCGTCGACCTTGGCCGATGATTCCTTCGGCTTGGACAAACGCACATCCACGCGGTTTCCTCCTCGGGGTGTACCAATTTCGGTACCGACTTTCCCACTGTATTTTTCATACCTGGAGGAATATGTACGTCGTGTACTTTGTTCACAGCGGATCCGCTGTCCTTTTCGCTGGTGCGGTGGCTTCCGAAGCCTGCGACTGCTGCTGCGAACCTTCCTCCTTGGACTGCGTTACGTAGAAATAAGCAGCACCGCCAGCTACGGCGCCCAAACCAGCCATGATCAAGGGCATGTTGCTTCCCGAACTAGATGACGCTGATGGTGGTATAGAAGGCGGGGAGAGGGCGCACCATCTGTCTTGGTACCCTCTAGCTGATCGGGGTTCAAGGAGCGCTTTTGCCGAGACGTACCCGCCGCTGCCGTCATCCATCGCTTCGCCGACAGCTGCGATGCCTGATTGTGCAAAATGCCCGTCGCAACATTCTCGTAAGCGATAAAGAAATGCCGTGAAACAATAATAACTTTGGAATCACCAGCGGTCGCTATTATCCATGGCGTTTATTGTCGCGTTTTTTATCCTCCGTCATGGATGCGTCGACTGCGCGCGATGAAGATCCTCGCGCTTATTGCTCCGCCGCATGAAATTACATCTGTCGTAGCAGGACTGAAGACTCTGGCCTTGCCGGCGTGCTTTCCCGCTCGTGACTGGCGTCACTTTTTTGTTTCGAGAAAAAGATCTATGACGATGTAAAACGCCGATCGGTGAAGCTCTATTCCTTTTGTTTTGCATGTTCGTCATAGGATTATCCTCTGGATGAATAGTTCACAGTAAACGGATGATGACGCCATGTCGAATGTCGAAACTATATTCTTTCTCCCTATTTTGCTTCTGCGTCTACACGGCTCGTCCTTTTCGACATCACAGCCGACGCGTGCTACAACACGGAACATGGCAGGCCTCTCCGACACTGAAACCGCCCAACCAACAACACCTCGAATAGTCATTGTTGGTGGAGGCGTAGGGGATTGGCGATCGCCTGCAGAATCGCGTCGCGGTACCCCAGTGCACAAGTGGTTCTATTGGAAAAGAATTCAGAAGTTGGTGGACGAATGGGATCGTTTGACGTGACTGTAAAGGGGTTGGAACCTTTCGACACGAGCGTGGCCCGAGTCTGTTGCTGCTGCCGCACGTGTACAGGGCTCTGTTTGATGACATTCAACAAGGAACTGCGGAACAGTATGGAATTGAAATGAAACAGTGCAGCCCTGCTTATCAGGTTGTGTTTGACGATGGTGACAGAATCAACGTTGGATTTGATCGAAGTGATCCCAAGTCTCGAGAATTAGAGGAAGAGTCTCGACAAAAGATGGATTCCTTTGAAGAAAATGGCTCTACAAATGGGACAAGTATATGGATATTTGTGAGGCGTTTTGGATTGCGGTCTACCCAACTTTATTGAGGAGCGCTTGGACTTGCAAAGTTTTCCTAATTTTCTCTCGGCGGCTCTTAACGATTTTGGGGAAGCTTGGCCTTTGAAACCGCATTCGGATGTGCTGGATTCCATGTTTACTTCCAACAAAATGAAAGCACTGGCTTCGTTTCAAGATTTGTACGTCGGGCTCGAGCCTTTTGCGAACAAGGACTTGCCATTGGGCGGTGTGATTGATACAACAGCACCGGCAGTCTTTGGTTTACTCTCCGCTATAGAACTACATCCTACCAACAAACAATGCGGAGTGTTCGCTCCAGTCGGTGGTTTTCGTGCCGTGACGAACGGAATTGAGGCTCTCGCTCGAGACTTGGGAGTCGTCATAAAGCCCCAGACGACTGTCACAAAGGTTACTTCGGATGGTGTTCACTGCTGTGAAACATCCAACACGGAGAACAAATGGTTTGAAGCTGCTGAATACACCATTGTGAACGCTGACCTTCCTTACGCCAAAAGAGTTTGTTAACGGACAATCCGACGTCTGACGGAGATCCGCACTATGATTGGGACGAATCCTACCTATTTAGTTGCGGGGTAATTGCGTTTCATTGGTCCTTTACAAAGAGTCTGGATGATCTGAATACTCATAACGTGTTCATGTCTGTGAAAAGCAGACAAGACGCCGAGAAAAGCTGGGAGGTTATTCGAGGAAGCGGGCCTTTTGCGTCAAGTGATTCGCCGTTTAATTTCTACGTGCACCGCGCCAGTCAAACTGACCCGTCGGCGGCACCAAAGGTAAATTGTAAACAGTTTCTTGTTTATGTTTCAGTCATTTGATCGACTAACATCTATACTTTTTTAAATCTATCTTCAAGGGTGCGGACTCTATCCTGGTTCTCGTTCCTTGCCCAACTTTGACGCGTTTCCCAAATTCAGCTTCAGTGACAAGAGACGAAGTCATGCGAGCGTACAAGAACCAGTTTGATGACGAGATGATATCGGCGGTACGAAAATCGGTGCTGGAGAGGCTCGCTGTAATCGATTCGCTCAAGTCTATCAAACAGTACCTGGTACACGAGGTTGTTGATACACCGGCGACGTACGCAGATCAATACAATGTCGGGGCTGGAACACCGTTTGCGCTTAGTCATGGATTCGGTCAGTTGAGTATTACTCGGCCAGGTCCTTTTTCTTCCAGTATCCCAAATGTCTGTTTTGTGGCGCTAGCAGTCGCCCTGGCAATGGAGTGCCTTTGGTCTTGATTGGTGCCAAGCTTGTGGCCGAAAAGATCGATAGCGTGCTCTCATCGAAAGTGAATGTTTTACAACGTAATAAAAGAAAAATGGCTGACAAGTCAAGTCACCCTTCGACTTGCCGAATGCTCAAAGTCGTCGTATCCGCTGCACCATTTCCTATAGGCTGAACTGATAATCCAATCCTGTGTAGCTTACGAATCAGAGTGGAACCCCAAAATGCAGAAAGCAAGGCGTTCAAATAGCTTTCAAACTTGAAAGTCTTTACATGCAAAGATTGAAGAGATGCTTTTACAGGGCAAGTACCAAGCCGATTACTCTGGAATCGTGTGCAGTCCTTTGAAATCAAATGTATGCTTATCATACGTTACTATCGGCCGGGTAACGGTCTGCATATATTAGCTGCCGTCGTTTTTATTGCTATTTCTTACTCCGTATCTAGTAAAAGCCTCCATGGCCTTAGTTCGAACGCGACGAGTAGCGATTGCGGCCAGAATCTTGACGTTTCGTACAAAGGTATGGGTTACCGGTATGTCAACAAATACGTCACTCCTTTTCACAACGAATTTTTCGCTTTCCGCCCAATTTTTTTGTTGCTGTTTTATTATATTTCCGGTGTGCGAGCTATCATATGCTTTCATTGTCTTACCTGCTTGATCTCTTCTCGTTGACTTGTAATATTTTGTTGAAAACATGAGTCTCGTTGGTATTGTACGTGGATCTAGCAAAGGCTCGGCCCTCGCGTCGAGGCTAACAGTCATGGGTCGAAGGCATCTGCCCGAATGGAGAAGCTTTGCTTTTCTCATCCGACCTGCTTCGTTTCCGACCGATCGCACCAGTTCAAAACCGGCTTGCGTGGCACATTCAGGCTTTTCCATGCATCAAATTCGATTTTTTGAGACGGAAGCAGAATTTCACAATGTCGCAGATGAGACATTGGAAACCATACAAGACGCAGTGGATAATATGCTGGAGCCGAAAACATTGATTATGAAGTGAATTTGGCTGATGGTGTTCTTACGCTCAAGATGAGGCCTCATGGTACTTGGGTGTTGAATAAACAGACACCCAATCGTCAAATTTGGGTAAGTAACGCACAGCAGTTGAGAGAGAATAGTGTAATCTTCTCATGATCTAATCGACACTCTTGTTCTGCTCGCAGTGGTCGAGTCCCCTGTCAGGTCCGAAACGGTTTGAATTTGATCCAAAGGACAATCTATGGTTTTCCACAAAAGATGGGTTGAATTTGGGCCGTACTCTCATGCAGGAGATTCATCATGTGTACCCCGATGTCGCGGAAAGCGACCTCGAGCTGTGAGTTTTGCTAGAATGACGAGGCGCAAAAAAGTGAAGTGAATCGCAGAGCATTAGTCTTCTTTCTAAATAAGAGGTTTAAAGTTCGAAAGAATATCCTTAGTCGTCTAGCAAATCATCCAGATCATCGTCGCCCCAATCATCATTAAACTCATTTGCATCTGGGGTCAATTGCATTGCTGTACTCGGCTGCGTCTTGGTCGTCGGCACAGGCATAGTAGCAGCCTTCCCAAAAGTAGGCTTGGCAGCGAGATCGAATTCCGCAAAGAAATCGTCGGCTTTGGGTTTTGCTGTAACGGGTAGCTTTGTTGCCGCGGTTTTCGGAGCGCCCAGTTTTGTAATCATTGGTGCCGAAGCCGGGGAAGGAGCGCGCGCCTCGAACGGTTGGTCCAGGTGATTGCTGCGATGATGCAGATTGGATGGATTCGCCGCTCCACCTTGCCAAGAAGGGGTCGGGTGCGCAGCGCCGTGCAAATTCATTCCTGGTCGAGAAGACATTTGCTGAGGTGGCGCGATATCTTGCTTGTCCTTCGAACTGCTTCTTCTTATCAGCCTCTTTTCTGTGATGGGGCGTCTTTGGTCTAGGCTTTCCAAAGCCCGGTCCTGAGGAACCTAGATGGGCATTGTTGGTTTCCTGAGCAAGCTCGACATCACCTTCACCTTCGTCCCAATCCCAATCGTCAGCATCGCTATCCGCCTCATTCGTCGACCTGTGATCAACAAGAACGCCTTAGAGATTCAAGTCCGAAGAGCACATTCACGACCAAGCTTTCCCAAAGTACTTACACCCTTCATAAACTGCAGTCCTATGAAAGCGTTTGTTAGCCAAATCCCCGATATGGGACACCCCGCCTCTGGCTCTCTTCTGGTAGTAACAATAACCAGCCATGGCAACGAATAAAACGAAAGAAAACACGGGCAATAACCGAAAGTCGCTAGTTTCTTCGACTTCGACGCACATATCGTCCCGCTTGTCTGATTCCTTTCCTTTGTGCACATTCCATTATCCCAAATACATGATTTACTGAATTCGCCAGCATTTCCCCTCGCAGCTATCACAACTTGACAAAGCGCTACATGGATCAGATTCGGCGCACATATCGGAAGGTTTCTTATCAATACCTTTCTTCTCGCAGGTGTCGCCATTCCATAAACACGCTTTATCGTGTTCCCCAGCATCCGTCGCATCACACGATTCGCAGTCGGTAGCATCTGTACAGGAATCAGATTCGGCGCACATGACACCGGGCTTCTTCGAAGTGCTTCCCATCTCGCACGTATCGCCATTCCACAAGCAGGATTTACCCTCTTCACCAGCGTTCGTTTCATCGCACGATTCACAATCAGCAGCCTCTGCGCAAGGATCCGGCTTGGTACACATGACATCAGCTTTCTTCGAGCCGCTTCCTTTTCGCAAGTATTGCCGTCCCACAAGCATGCTTTATCGGCTTCCCAGCATTCGTCCCATCGCACGACTCGCAATCAGTAGCCTTTTGCACGGATCAGGTTTGGCGCACATTACATCAGGTTTCTTTGAAGCACGTCCTGTTTCACAGGTACCACTACTCCACAAGCATGCTTTACCATCGTCGTCAACAACCGTCCTGTCGCACGCTTCACAGTCCGTAGCCTCTGCACACGGATCCGGTTTCGCACACATAACATCAGGCTTCTTCGAACTACTTCCTTCTCACAAGCATCACCGTTCCACAGACACGATTTGCCATCTTCCCCGGCACTCGTTTCATCACACGTTTCACAATCAGCAGCCTTTGTACAAGGATCCGGTTTGGCGCACATACTGGTGGGCTTCTCGTCAGCGTCCTTCTTTTCACAAATGTCCCCATTCCACAAACACGACTTGCCGTCGTCATCAGCGTCTGTCGTATCGCAAGTTTCACAGTCCTCGGCCTTTGCACAGGGATCCGGCTTGGCACACATGGCATCGGGTTTCTTCGAAGCGCGTCCCTTTTCGCACGTCTCTCCGTCCCACACGCAAGCTTTGCCATTCTCGGCAGCATCTGTAGAATCACAATCTTCACAGCTAGTAGCCTTTGCACAAGGATCCAGCTTGGCGCACATATCCACGGGCTTTGCATCGTCTTCTTCCTTTTGACAAATAGCACCATCCCACACACAGGCTGTTGCCGCTTCCCCGGCATCTGCATCATTGCACTCGTCACAAGTCTTGGCCTTTTGACATACATCCTCAATGACAGCGGGTTTTGTACACGTCTCTAGAGACATTTCCGTCGCTCCGATCACACATTTACCGTCTTCCCATCGACAATACTTTCATTGTCACCCGGCGTCGTCTCGATACAATCCTTACAGCTAGTTGCATCCGCACACGACGTACTATTACGAACTGGATCAGGCGTATTCTCTGTTGAAGTAGGCTTATCCTCCTTTTCGGAGTCGAATCGCCCTTTACAGACGGCGCAGGATTCCCTTCCGGAGCATCCTCCTTTTCACTGGAGCCGGGGTTGGAGGACTGCCGGGTATTGCAGGTGAATCACACACTTGCTCCGTCTCGGTAGTATCCGCAAGGGCGCATTTTCCGTCCGACCAAAACAAATCTTTCCCTCGATTTGCGAATCGGTGGCTTTGCATTCGTCGCAGGACGTTTGGTCCGCACATGGGTCTGGCGTGTCTTTATTTAATTTACCAGTTGCATTCGCTTCAGTTTCAACGATCCGCCGTAATTCATTGCGTGTATCTCTTTCAGACGATACCAGCACCAGCAAAATGGAAACAAGAATCAACGAAAGCGAGCGAGGCCTTCGCTGCCTCCGTGTGATTCGTGTCATTCCTGAACAACGAAGTAATTGCACAGTCTCTGGTGCACGCCGATGAACGATATTGTGAAATTACTATTCGACAAACGATTCGTTTGCAATTTATCTTGTACGAGCGCTTCTAAAATGCTTTTGTAACAAGCTTTGCGTCTTTGGCTTATAATTGCATGGATGACAACAACGGATCTCTCCCATCTCTAATCTCTATCTTTGTTTCGTGCTTCGTAAATCCGCCAACGGTACTTGGCAAGGTACTTTGGGAATGATACTCGAAGGAGTGAACGCTTTCTTTTCTCGTATCATTCGAAACTTGAATAAATCTTACTGGTTTCTTAGTCAATAAACAGAATTGCGTACGTTATGTTACACTGTACAATACCGGTACTGCACATGATACAGCGGAACGTGAAATTCACGCACCCGAAAACAAGCCCGAAGGTCATTTTGCGGGCTTCAAAACTCCCATGGTTGCTTGCGAAAGGAAAACAAAAGCGAAGAATCAATATCATTGCATTATTTACATTCATAACACACCCACCCGCAACTTGTTTACTTAATTATCTTTCTCAGCTCAATATGGTTCGACAAAGCAGTGTAGGAGGTAGCTCGAAGTCATCGGGCAGGTACGTCGGAAAGAATACAGTACGAGAATGACCCATGCAGAATATTGTGTTTCCTGCTCGAATTTTATTTCGTGTTTCTCAAACTTGCAGCAGCAGCAGCAGCAGCAGCAGCGCACGACGATGCATTCTCATTGCGGTGATTGTCATGGTAATTCTATTCATGTTACCAGGTGGAGGACCGAATGTCGATGACAATGTAAGATCGGGTCAGGCCCAACATGATTCGACGGGCACTGTTGTGCACAATACGAATAACTTTGACACGCCCGACGACACGGACGACATGAACGACGTGGCCGACATTGAAGCCGAATTGGATGTCGTTCGCGATGATCTGGAGCAAGCGCAACAACAGGAACTGGAAAAGAACAAATCGGCATTGACAGCCGCGATTGAAATCACGGGGTCCTATGTGCGATCGGCCTTTTCCAAACTCTTGGCCAAGACGGATATTTCCGAAGCGGAAATTGAACAAATGGTGGAAGAAGTGGAGTCGAAATTGGAACATGAAACGATTGGTAAGCTGCAGGAGGAATCGGATGAAATGGTCAACAATTTGGAAGATACGATTGAAGGAGAAGCCATGGACGAAAGTGATTCGGGTCTTACCGTGGAAGAGATTCGCTCGGATATCGAAGAAAACGAACAATTGGCAATCCGCGAAATGAATGAAGAAATGGAAAAGAAGGCCGAAGCCATGAAGCAAATGATGCGGAAAAAAGCCGAACAGTTTGAAATTGAAATTCTCGAAAAGCGATTGGGTGAAAAGCTGCACAAGCAGGTCAAGCTCGTTGTAGTGGACGACGAATTGACCGATGTCGATCACATGCTCGATGGTCTTTCGATTCTGACAGGTGGTAGCACTACAGCCGGTGGTCAGTCGTCTGGAAGTGCTCCAGTAGCTACGAGTGACGGAGACGATGAAACAACGACTAATGATGATGATACGACAACAACCAATGACGATGATGCCAACTAAAGAAGCGAAGCAACACGGCATCCTTTTTCAGCACGGGGTAACTAGAAATAGGTCAAGGCACTATTAGTCTATATATTTATTTCAAAATACTTTAAGAGAACTTAATTCCATCTTCTTCGGACGTATCGCCTTTGAATATAGTACATTTCCCACTGTTTTGCAATATCAGCAAGGCGCGACGCAACAAATCTTCGTCCACTCCTTGAAAGGACAATCCATTGACATCTTCCCCGAATGCAGCTCATACACGGTACACACCGACCCAATGTGACCACTCTGCTCCGCCCATTGATAAATATCCGCCGCCAATTGCTCCGGTTTTCTCCAAAGAATCCGACACCGCGTCTTGTTGTTGTCTTCCCATTCGCCGTGACCATGTTTGACAAAATCTTCCATGACTTGCATGACTTGTTCCGGATAGTTCAATTGTCGATGAATGGCTTCATTCTTCCACAAGGGACAATCGTGCACCACCAGTGTTTTGATTTTGTTTTCGGCGTGATAGCGGAGAATCAATTCACGCCAAAGTGCTAATTGCTTCTCTCGACTCGACAAAACGGGTTGTATGGTAAAGAAGGGCGGGAAGCTATAAAATTCGGGGTACTTTTGGGGATAGGGACGGTGCGGTTCAGTGAGACTCACTCGTCATGGGATTCGTTCGTTGCAGTTTTCCTTTGCGCTACTTCGAACTTACCTCAAACTTCGTCATGTATGCTTGTCTCTATTTTTTTATTGTTGTCGTTATTCTCTTGTCAACGCTTATTATAATTTATAGCTTCATCACATATGCAGCAAACAATTTTTTATGATTATTTTGTCGCATGCATCCTTGTTGCGCTTTTTGTTTGTCACCCCTAGGTGCGAGCCGTTGCGATATTATAACAAACTATATATAACGTAATCGGAAAACCGTCATCCGTTGAAATAATCGGAAAACCTGGAACGGTACTCAAGGGTACTCAGACAAGCAACATGCCCCCCCAAACGGTCTGACATGCCCTCGCAACTCACAACGATGGGGCAAAAAAACGCATTGCAACGCAACAAACCACCATTCATTTTCGCTTCCATTGTTATCATTGAATCAAGCAGAACTAGTCACTCAAATACCATTAATAAACACATTCATTAAACCCAAAATAAACTACAAGATAATGAAAGCCCCTTTCCCATCTTCTCGCCGACATCGTCCTCACCGTCCATGCACATCAACATGGAACTCGAAGTACCATGGACGCCGCATCATGTCCTCGCCGACTTGCAAAAAGCTTGTCGCATTCTCACGGAACGTTGTCTCAAATTATCGGCGCGGTGGGCGGCCGAACAAATGATGGGTCTCTCGGTGGATGCCATGAATCACATGGATTCAGTGCAATCAACAATACCGGATCATTTGTTGTTTCAGGAAACGGATCCTGCGGCGTATTATGCGCGAACTTTGGTAGAACTCGGCGAGTACGCACACGCGGCCGCTGTGTTGAGTGACATTCCCATTGCCAAGGCGGCGTCAGTCGAGACGATGCCTCCTCCTTCGCCGGATCTGTCCTCGTATGCCTTTTATCTTCGTGCCTATGCACTCTACATGGCGGGTGAGCGAAGAAAAGAAGAAGAAGCCATCGAATCAACTACCAAAAATCTGCAGAATCCTTACGAACAGCAACTGGTGCACGAACTCCAAGATGCCTACGAGGCGGACAAATTGGATGCCTTTGGACTGCATGTGTACGGTATGGTGTTGAAGTCGCACAAAAGTCAACACTCCGCGTCATTGCCCTTCGCCTCAGACTGTCTTGTTGCAATCATTGCTAGAATTCCCATACAACTGGAGTGCTTGGCTGGATCTGGCTCAAGTCTCGTTGGAAAACAGTGAAGTCGAACGGGAAATTGAAGATGCCGTTCAGCCTTTAGCGGAAAATTTCATGTTTCATTTCTTTTGTGCGCATTTACAATCGGAGCATCAGGCGCACACGGAAGCACTGCAAATCTACGAACGATGGATGGATCCAAGCTTGTTGGGCGGATCTCCTACCTCGCGACACAGGCGGCTGTGGTGCATTACAATTTGCGAAATTATGCTAGCGCGAAACGATTGCTGGAGGATTTGCACAATGCCATGCCGTATCGATTGGATTCGATGGATGTCTTGTCCAATATTTTGTATGTTCAAGAGGACTCGGTGGCATTGGGGCAATTGGCGCATTCGGCTGTCGTGGTGGACAAGTACCGTGCCGAGACGTGTTGCATTATTGGAAACTTTACTCGCTCAAGCAGAATCGTGCCAAGGCCATTCAGTACTTTCAGCGTGCCTTGAAGATGGATCGCACATTTGCTTCGGCTTGGACTTTGATGGGACACGAGTATGTGGAGTGGAAACAGACGGCGAATGCGATGGAGGCGTACCGACAAGCCGTGCAAGCGAATCCCAGCGATTTCCGTGCCTGGTACGGTTTGGGACAAACATACGAAATGTTGGAAATGAATTTGTATGCGCTTTACTACTACAAGCATGCCGCCCAACTCCGACCCTTCGATGCCCGCATGTGGACTGCTGTTGGAAATTCGTACACTCATTTGAAACGCCGCGATGACGCGATTCGGGCGTACGAACGGGCGTTGCAACATGATGATCAAGAAGGCATCGCGACACAGAAATTAGCCGCCTTGTATCGTGGAAAGGAGAATCAGAGAAAGCCGCCAAATGCTATTTGCAGCATTTGAAGAATCGCTTTCATGTTACGCTTAGTTCCAAGAATGCTCACCGGCCCACGGTATTCCGTCTGGATGCTGTGACACTGCAAGGTCTTGTTGTGGAACCCCTGAAGCGGAGGCACTCTTGTACTTGTCGAACTATTACCGCAATCACGCCGAATTCGACAAGGCAGCTGTTCTCGCATCTCGATTGCTGGAATACCCAGGCCCCGAAAAGGAAGAAGCCAAGGCATTGCTTCGAGAAATCCGATCGCGCAATGCAACTCGTTCGGGTGTGAGTACTCGGTCGCGTACGAAAATAATGGAGGAGCAGAAGACTCGTAGTCCAGACGACGACTTTGCGTTTTCGCCATAAGTAGGGACCTAAACGCAATGCATTAGTCCCATGGGCTGTCGTTTTCAGGTTTCCATCGTAGGCGTTTTCACTTTCCGTTTCTTGATTTCGTTTTCTTGTTGCCCCAAATTCCAACGGAACAGCATTGGGACGATTGAGACCTGTTCTGGGATTGGACCGCGCAAGGCGATTGAAAAGCAGAACTTTAGTTTCAGTACAAAAACGGATTTCTATGAAAGACAGCCGATAAAGTTGAGTTCTCTCAATATATAATTAATGCAATTTATGCTTTTCGACAACTTATCCATGACTGTTTGACAATTTGCGCATCATTCCGACGCTGCCGAATGACAACTTATAGTTTCCGGTTACGCAAAGTAGACGGCGGGCACGTTGCTTCCTTGTTGAAAGCGGGAAGTTCCAGCAACCACATTTCATATTCCAACATGAGCAAAGTATCCGGCACATCGGCGTACGATTTCTTCAATGTAGGGCGAATGAAGTATTTGATAGGCGGGAATACTTCATAGACCAGAAAAAGCAAAGGAGGTCCTCGACGTCCTTGAAGTCGGTATGATGTTTCCCGTTCAAGTAGGTCCGATAGATCACCGGGCCGTCCTTGGTAGGCTGCTGAAAGACAACAAGACACGTCTTCACGACCTTTGCTTTGCGTTGGGTGGTAGGCGCGGTCGCGGTGTTGCGGCGGCCAAGACGTGAGAGAAACAAGGCGAAACGCGTTGGTGTCTTCTTCTCATCGTCAGAGAAGCGAGGGTTCTTCCAGGTCGTGTGCATCGCAGATTGAGTTTGAAATAGCTGCAGTGATTTTCTTTGCAAATCAAAATTATGAGGCATTCATTTTGTTTTGTTCGGGTTTTTCTTGAGGGCGACACGATTCAAACATCGCGCCCGTTTTCATTTGTAACCGTTTCCCAAGAAACCGGTCCCCGCGACAATTCCGTAGTCATCCGCTGTTTCCTCGATCCGTAAACAACGTTTGACGATAAGCACGTGTCTCGAAACGTTTCAACAAAAGAGAAAGAGTCTGCAACGCAAGGATATTTCGGTACCAGGTATTTGCTGTCGTCGTGATTATAATTGAAAGGTCGTTCGCTTGCACATCGTCGTTCGCCTATTGGCTTATTGCAGCTCTTCATTATTGAACTGTCATCCCGTATAGTCGTTGCGGTACTGCTTAATTAATAAACAAAAATATTGTTGTTCTAAAGTAGAAAATTTTGTTACGGTGTGACAGAAAAGAGAAAACGCTCACAACAGCAGGAGAAAAAAACACACAAAGATTTTTGACAGCAAACAGAAAGAAATGAAAAGGGAAAAGAATCAAGGCAATAACCTTTCGGCGTCATAAGTAGTGGTCAAACCCAAGGTCAAACCTAGCTATCTATTCATTCAGCAATGATAATAAAAAAGGGCATAAGCCCACCGCGCACCGCGCAGCAGCATCTGCGCGCACCTCGAATGAGCGAAAACGTCTAATTCGTGTCGTTACTTTTTTCAAAATCAAATGATGAAACGTCCGAAAACGTCAAGAAGGAAGATGGGAGGAAAATAGACTTTTGCGTATCAGAAGATGCTCACAATTTTCCAATCTTTCATTTTTTCAACGAAGCAAAAGAGAATGAACAGCAGCAACAACAACAACGCCGAGACCCCGCAACACCGTCACTTGTATCTTCCGACGCGTGTTAGCAATAGCGACTCGACGACGACAGTGATTTGGGAATCTCAACCCGTTATCACCTGGATGTCCTCCATTGTGAATCCTTCAGAGGAGAAAACTGCAATATCCACTCCGTTGTTTGTCCCCAAGCAGCAAGCCGAACGCTATCAACGCTTGGTCGAACAGTGCAAGTTTCATTCGACTCATGCGACATTCTGGAACGAGTATCAGACCATCCAGTCATTGCATTACTTTTGATGAACAAGATCACCTCGCAGTGGCCTGTTACTTGTCCTGAGTATCCGTTTGCGGTAGAACGGCTGTATCATGAGACCAGCGATCGCCTAGAGGCTCGTCTTAAATCTCCGTCTGCGTTCGTGTCTACTGAGCCGAAAGTAGACATGACACAGTACATGACGACGTGGCTTCGCGACAACTGGATCAATCCGTACCCGGATGACATTGTCTTGAGTGAAATGGCTGCCCATTGCGGAACAACACCCACGATTATTAGCAATTGGCTCATCAATGCCCGTACGCGCAAGTGGCGTCCAGCGATTGTCAAGGCAATGGAGTTGAATCGTCCTGCGAAGCACTTATTGGAAGACTCGCTGTGCTTCTTTGACGGGCGTCCTGTTCGCGAAATCGACGCAGTCGATTCTGTCTTGTCGATTCAGAAGCCCTGGCTCATTGCGGATGAAGATAATTGGAATATGGACGGCGACATTGATGAACATGACAGTGATGAAAATAGTGATGGCCAATCGCTTTGGATGGAACAGGAGCCCGCGGTACCTTCTTTGAAGCGTCCCTGGGCCTAACAACATTAAATATGAAAGAAGTCAAAGAAGATTGCAGAGGTCCATGTAAACTGACCATACAATAATAATAATAACTAAAGAATTGAATACAAACCGAACTTCTAAAAGCTAAACCTAGTTCATTAGTTATGTAGAAGTTGTCCACGGATCGTCTCAAGCATTGGCGACCCACAAACCCGAATCCACGCAGCGTTTCATGTGATATTCCGCATCTTCCGGTGCCATTTTCGACAAGACCTCCTTCAATGCGTCGACACTCCTCGATTCAAACGCTTCAACCATTTCTTGCGGCAATGTTTCAATCACTTCCAACGGATCCAACCCACCCGGTCCCAGTCGCTGTTCCAACGGAATTTCGGACAAATCGTGGGGACCATCTTCTTCTTCCTCTCGCTGCGCATCCAGTTCTTTTTTCTTGACCACAGCCCGTTGCACAATCTTTTCTTGAAAGGCCGTCACCGCCTGCACAAACTCTTCCAAGTGTTCGCGTTGTTGCAATCGCGCAAAGAACGGCATGATCACATTTCCGGGTGCGTCTTTAATGTCTTGGCCAATTCCGCAATGTGCGTAATTATTTGCGACTGCCGCGCCGTCTTTTCATCTTTTCATGATATCCGTTCATTTCATCTTCCAACGACGCCAACAATAGATAGTTGGCCGCATTTTCTTGCAACAAAATGTCACCGTAACGAAGTAAAAGTCCTTGGACTGTTCCAGGTCGGACAATTTCATAAACAATTCGATCGTGTCGGCGTATTTTCGACGAAATCGGGGTAAGTAGCCATGACACCAATGTGATCTTTGGATGTATCAAACTGAGGTTCTGTCAAGGAGGGACCGGCAACTTTGGGTGGCGCTGCGGGTGACTTTGCTGGTTGTTGTTTAGCTTGGGGGCGGCGGCGACGGGTGCTGCTGATTTTCGGGAGCGGGGATTTGGATTGCCACGGCATCATCTTTTGGCGCAATGTAACCATCGGGCGTATAATTGACTTTATCCGCATTGGGATTGACCATCGATCGTTCCTCCTTGACGTGAAACATATTGTCGACATTCCATTTTCTATTCTTTTCGTATTCATCTAGTTTCTTTTGTCTTGCTTCATTTTGTTGCTGCAATTCATTGAGTTCCGCCTGCAAAGCTTCTTGATCGTTGATATCATCGTCGTCATCGCTGTCGTCGTCGCTATCATTCTTTGTGTTCATCTTTTGCATCGCAATTTTGTTCAACTCATGTTGCAATATTTGAATGCGCTGTGTCGCTTTTTCCATCTGCAAAGTGCGCAAGTGTGAGAAAGCGCATCTATTCCGTCTATATGAGTTACTCGACTAACAACTGACTTACTTCTTTTCGAATATTCGCTTTGTCCTTTTCTTCATTCTCTTCTCGTTCCACGCGACTGCGATGCTTCATACGAAACCACGATTCACGATCAATGTTGGGATGCAAATCATCTTCGTCGTCCGACAATTCAATGTTATCCCATTTGGAGTAATCGAATGGTTTGGCCATAATTAAGTTGAGATTCAAATAAATAAAATGAATAAATAAAGATGCAAAAGACTTTTTTAGAGGTTGTCGTTTGCACAGCAAAATAAATGACAAAAGGGCATCAACACGCGGCGTCGTTGCGGCAACGCTTGCAACGCACGATGACGCCACGACGCATCGTCTGTTCGTTCCGTCCAACCTTTTCGTACGGCGTACGTACGGGCCACTGGCATTATGGCCTGGAGTGCGTGTGTGACGTCACCCGTGTCACCTTTCTCGTCGTTCCTCAAAACCTCACGTCAAGAACGTTTTTGTTGACAAGAAAAGAGACGACCTCGGTCTCAAGGAGACGAGCAAACGAAGAAGTCATCAACGAATGCACAATACTGCGATTCCTCTTTCGACTTCAATGCAAGAGATGCTGCGACCTGCGACCCAAAATAGTTGTGGCTAATAAGTGTTGTTTCTCGATCACGCAGTTTCCTTCGTTTGCTCGAGAAATGGAGAAACAACAACTTGACGAATGCATTCTGCATTCTCCTAGTAGCACATGGTGATATTTTCTATACAACTTCATTCGTTTACGTAATTTTATGTGTATGTTTCAATCCTGTTGGCTCTCGATTCGTTCTAGGCGTCGGCTTCCCTGTTCTTTTGGTCGTCTTCCAAAACTCACGACAATATCTATCGAGGAAATCATGCGCCTTCCCTTTCCTTTACCCTTTTCCCTTTCCTTTACCCCCCTTTCCTCCATTATTATCCGATTTCGAGATGCTTCCTTTGCCAGAATTGTCTCCTCCTTTGCCCTTTCCTTTTCCTTTACCCTTTCCACGTACACTCGAAAAGAAAGAACTCCACGTTTGAGCACGAAGGTTGCGATATACGCATTCATTCATATTTCATATCACACACGTACCATTGACTCGCTCTCCATATTGCTTTGTGCCGACACGACCAACGAGGCAAAGATCCAAATAAGGAAAATGCTGAAGAAACCTTTCATCGTGAATGCTGATTTGTGTTTGTTGGAAGAACTTTGTCGTTTTGTAACACAAGGAAAGTAGGCCACCGATAAAATAAATTATGAGAGTGTCTTGTTCATTTTTGTTTTTGTTTTCTTCGCAAAAGACGTTGACGTAGTTTCCTGGGTTCGCAAGGAGAGCGTTGCTAGCTTATGCGACTGTAAGTACGCGGTGGGTGCGGCCGTTCGCAAATATGAAAGAAAGATTAACGCAAACGGGTGTTTACAGTTCGCAAATGAAAGGCGTGTACGCAAACTGACGAATAAGTACGTAACGATTCGCATTCCGTAGTTCGCAATGAGAGAGTAGCGCCACTGTGACTGTGAAGGTGTGCGCATGCAGCCTGCAGCGTACGGGTATGCAATAAGCGTCACCTCGGAGAGAATTATCGCGTAGGAGGATAGCAGATCTTAGTGGTACCAGAATAGCCAGCAATGAGGCTCTGCGGATTACATCTTGGATCTTTGGACTTCACGCTAAGCACCGTGTTAGATCGGTGATATTGTTCATCTTGCACGTTTGAAAACTTCTCTTCCTACGCGACGAGGTCAAATTGGCTGGGCGGATGCGCTATACACAACTTAGTTATACTCTTAAAATCCGTCTCGTCAGCGTGTTCGTCGAGACGCTGGATTCAGGTCGTTCTCCTTTCTATTTAGAAGTCTTCCATTTCCCAGGAATCAATATCTTCGGCGCTTACATCGTTACTGCTTACTGCGTTGAACTCGACTCGGTAGTGCAAAGGCGCTTTTTCGGACAGGGTACATCCTCGTCATTGTCATCGGAAGTATCGTCATCTGCGGGTTCTCTGAAGCTTCGATATGAACCGCACATCCCGGAGCGATCTCTTTCCGAAGCAGCATACGGCTCAATGTAGTGACTACCGTCGCCTCAATATATCGTTCCACGGGACGAGCACCATACTTGGGATCGTAGGATTCGGCTAGAATAATTCGAGCTCCGCCAGGTTCCAAAGCAAGAAGAATGCCTTTGGAGAAGACGCTTGCGGACGTTTGCATGGATTTGTGCACAATCTGTTCG